>VYVB01000569.1:0-125971 GCA_009761775.1 Ficus carica
CTAAAGGTTCGGTTTTGCACTAGGGAAAAACCAAGGGAAATTTAGAAATTTTTTGGGGTTCTTAGGGTGTGTGGCCGAGTGATTAAGGGAAGAAGAAGAGCTGAAATTTTTGGGGCCAAACTTTGGTGAAGAGTTCGGCTTGGAGAGGAGCAACCAAGGAGATCAACCAAAATTTTTTTTTTGGTGCCATTTGGTGGTGTAGCCGTGAGCCAAGGGAGCTAGGGGGGAGGAGGAGATTTGTGACCAAACTTGACTTTGGTCTAAGGTAAAATCTAGAGCCCTAACTCTCTTAATTGAGTTCAAATTTAAGGTAAAAAGATGATTCAATTTGGTTGTAAGGACATAAGTCCATTTCCCCATTTTATGCCCTAAGTTGGGTCTGGGCAGACCAGCCACGGGTTTTTGTAAAAACGGAGACCATTGGAGCCTCATTTTTAAATTCTGCCCATGCTGTCCTCTAGGAAAAATCGTTCCGAGCAACTTTCGTGTTTTAAGATTTACCCAATTCGGCCTCTAAGGCCCTCTAATTCTTATTTTTCCGAAACTGGCCAGTTTGAGTCCGAATTGGCAGTTTCGGTTGCTTAAACCGGTTTACGTCCTATTTCGTGAAATCTACCTCAACCGAACACTTCGGGAGCCTATAGGGCAAACACACAGCCTTTCTAACGTCCTGCATGAACCATTAAATTGTCCAATTGAATCCATGCAAACTAAATTCAAAAGCCTTAAGCCTATGTTTGCATTAACCCTAACTTTGCTTCTTAAATCAACATGCTTCAAGCACTGCCCTAGGGCAGATTTTCTGACCAAATCAGGGGACACACAACCCTAAGCATTCAAGCATGAAAATCAACCATAAATAAACACAAATCATGCAAAAATTTGAACCATACACCCTTAGATCTACAAATCAAGCACATATTCAGGATCAGCCAGTTTCAAACAAAAACTGACGCAAATATAAGCAGAACTGGATTTTTTGTAAAACACGAAAGTTTTAGCATTTTTCGAGAGCTACAACTTTGGTGAAGACAAGTTTTTCAAATTCCGAATGGATATATAAACTGGTATTGTTTTATGAAGAGTGTGCAGGGAACCGAAAATTCCTGCACATGAGTTTTACAAACAGTTTTCGAAAAACTGTATTTTTGCTTAAAACTGTCCCAAAGGCAGTTCTCAATCTTAAATGACCTTTATAAAGATTTGAAGATTTGAAATGGTTACAAAAATATTAAAGAGATTTAAAGCTAAATTTCTTAAATAGTAAAAAGATAAGAAAATGGACAGAATTTGTAATCAAGCTAAGGTTTTGAGGAAACCTAACATTTTATCAAGAACCTAGCCCAAGAGATTATCCAACGTAATCTCTTAAAAGAAATAATTAAAGAATAATTATCCCCAAGCAGTTATATGGCTATTTTGTGACCAAATCAGATATCTGGTATTAGGGGACATACAACTAGTATTTCATCGGCATGTTGGTTAGGACACCAACATTGCATAATAAGAATTAGACTCTTACCTAAGTCCCTATTCAAGCAGGAAAAGGCCTGCAGCTGTGCCAGTAAGAGAACAGCCTCAAGAGGGACATAGTGAGAGAGGTAAGTGCAACTCCACCTACAGCATGGGCATTTTTAGTTACAAGATGATATGCGAGATTATGTATGTTATGTGCTATGATTTGATATCTCAAGTAGATGGCATGACTAAGAAATAATTACAAGTTATATTCATGTGACATCATGAAGCATGCTCACAAATAATGAGAACAAGGTCAAGATGACAAATAAGTATAATGGCAAGCGAGCTTGCCTGTGACGTACCGACCCGTCCGAGGTCGGGTAGGACTGTGGAATGAGTTGGAAATGGAATGGCCGCCCCAACCACTCCATAGTTGCGCGCCCGGTACGATCACTCATGATAAGGGGCCCATGAGCAAGTTAAGAAATGAAAGTATGATTAGAGAGTATGATAAAATAAGCATAATAAAGCATAATTGGATCATGCATGATTAGAATATATCAGGATATGCTTTGCTAAGTTTATGACTGTTTATGTTGTGGATTAAATAGTTGTACTTGCTGAGCAAAAGCTCACGCCTTATGTCTATGCTGTAGGTAAGCAACCTACTGGCGACTTTGATACAAGATAATGGAGTTGGCGGGGCAACTGTGGAAGAGGGGATAATCCGCTAAGCCTTCCGTAAAGTTATGACTAATATTTTATGTTTATATTATTCCAGACAGTACTCAGTAAATATTAAAAAAAAAAAAAAAAAAAAAAGTTTCACTATTTTTGGTTAAATAGATAAGTATGTCAAACAAGTCAAGTATGTATGTATGTACGGTAACGGTCCGTGCTAGGCGGGTCGTTACAGTTTTAGTAGGTTTTCATGTATTTCTAAGTTGTTTTAGTGATTAGTCATTTAAGTAGTCCATCATCTTATATTATAATCATTCTTTTTTTCTTGTCTTTTCATTTTTGTTTTGCTTGTTTGGGGGTTGGATTTTGGATTTTTTTAATTTAAAAAAAAACTCCTTCTTGTACAACCTATTTTCTGAAAAATAAAATAAATAAAATAATATATATATATATATATATTTTTTTTTTGGATTGATGCCAGTTTATTGGCACCAGGCAGGCAGCTCACTGCTTGCTTGCATGGCTCAGTGGGCTAGCAGCCCACTGAGCAAGGGGAAGGGGTGCACGGCACCCTATTTTTTTTTTATCACAAAATTATGATTATTCATTCACTATATATATAATGAATTTTTACACATAATATTTTCACAAAATCTCAATTAAAATAGAAAATGAGAGTAACATCATATTTATATTTTCTCGTCACCAATAAAAAAAATGTTATTAATAGTGAAATTTACAATTTAATTCTCTATTTAGGAGGAGAATTAATATTGTAAATTTTGAAGTTGTTACAATATGTGATCTAAAATGTCCTATCTGTATTAGTAAACGCTAACTAGTTGCACAAAAGGGTTGGGATATTTTCTTGCTTATTGACACTAGCTAGCTATTGTCTTCTTTCTTAGTTCATCATTAATATATATATATATATATATATATATATGATGCTTAATATAAAGATAGTATGATGTCGAGAGTTCACATTCACTACAATTTGAGTGAAAATAAAGTAAGATAATATAAACGTTTTGTGCGATAATATAAAGACAGCATTTGTGTCAGCAATAATATAAACGTTTCAAAAAATTTGTATATAAACGAAAAACCTTTTCTCCATAATTCTAACAATATCTTCTTCTTCTTCTTTCAATTGTTAGGAATTTATGGCATAGGATAGTTTGTGCGAGGATTCCAACCTAGGGATGTCTTTCCATTCTTTATGCTACTTAAACTCTCTTGTCATTCATGGAAACGAAAAAAGAAAAGAAAAAGAAAAGAAAAACAACAACAGCAACAACAATTTTTAGTTTTGACCGTGTTCAATTGGATCATATAAATGGTTAACCGAGATATTAAATACCATTACTAGTATGTTATTAGAGTAAACATCAATTAAATGAATCATAATCATTTTTCAATACCTCATATGAAAAAAGTGTGTTGTTAGATAAAGAATCAAAGAGATCAGTGAACCACTGTTTGCTACCAATTATATTTTCTGCATTTGAACTTAAAAATTACGAGTAAGTTTCTTAATTTAGTAAATAATAGTTACACATCGCATTTCTGAACGTCGAGGAAGGATCGCAAAATTGACCAACTTAATTGTGTCTTTTTTGTCAGTCATAACAAAGTATTTTGGAAAGTGACAATGTACGACAAAAATTGAGATTCGAGCATTTCAACGATTAGACAATCGGTGGCTACAATACCATTAAGATTCTCTTTTATCATTTATTTATGACCTCAAATTGTAAAAGAACGTCAACCTTTTCTTGTGATCTTCTGTTCTCAAACCTAATTATGAGTCTTATGAGTCTAAGTTGACAAAAACTTTTTGAATTATGATTTCTCATCTTTAATTGGACATTAAGTACCTTCAATATTGTGGGAATGTAATGGATGACGCCACAACTTTCTACGTCAAGGAATGTGAGTTGTTAAGATCGAGGAAATACTGATGACGACAAACATATGCTTTATTGTCAGTCTTAAGATAGTAAGTTTTACAATGTCGACAAAAATTGAGTAACGGTGTCTAAAGATTTTCTTTACAATTTCAACTTTAACAAGAATATGCTTCTTATCATTTTCCGCTCAAATAGCTAATTTTCTTTTAGTTTCAACAAAGGATTTTTGTTCTATGATTTTTCATCCTTAATTGGATATTATTTTCCTCAATTTGGGAACTAATGGATGATGTCAGAACTTTCTACGTCGATGGAAGATCGACAATATGATGAGGCAAGCCCTAAGCTTTTCTGTCAGTCTTAAAACAGTACTAATCATCATAATGATGTTATACAACAAATCTTGAGATTCAAACATGTCAACGGTCTGAATGACTGTATATAAGGTCTTTCTAAATGATTTTAACTATAACAAGAATATCAACGTTTATTGTCATTTTTCATTGAAAAGGTTAATTAACTTAAAATAACTAAATTTAACAAGTATGTTTAGTATCTTATTAGTATTATTATTAAGTGTTTATTAGTAGTAATGTTAATCATTTTATATGAAATGTTTTTTTTTAAGAATTTATGTGCTGCTGAAATTGTTTAACTATATTTTTTAAGTAATGTGCAGAGGAGAGTTGACAACCGTCGGAAGTGAAGCTGATCGATGTGCTTTGTCCATAAGATTGTTTATATAAGAATGGTAATCTAAAGTTATGGATTATACTTTAAATGAAGTTTATTAAAATTTTCTATGGACTTATTTGCAAAGAAAATATATGTTTAAGGATCTAGCAAAATTTTAAATTCTTTTGAGCTTTTTATGTAATTTTTAAAGATTTGTTTTGCTGCTGTCTTTATACGTGCTTTACACCTAAGCTGTTATAACAAAATTATCTTCTTCCTCAACCCTCTCATTTCAAACGGTGTTTGTTCAAAGTTTCTTAAAAAATAAAAAAATAAAAATAAAAAGAAAGATTGAGAGAATTGTTTCTATATATTATCTAGCAAGCAACTAGTTGATGTAAGTATACATTTCGTTGTATCATTTAAATAGTATTATGTTTTGAGACATGTTTTCAGTTATGTTATTAATATTGTCATGTTTTGAAAAGGTTTAAAGAAGTCACTTTTATGCATGCTGTGAAAGCTTATGTTTATTAGAGCTGACTAAGATACGGTTTAAAGAGCCGAATCCTTGAGGAAAGAGTTCCAAAAAAGGGACCATACATTAAAGTAAGGGTTCTAATTGTATGAGATTAACATCATACTCCAGGACCCTAAGCTAAAGTTAACGAGAAGTATATCAGAGCATTACGATTCTGGAAATGCCATGTAACAACCCCTCACGGACTGTTACAGTTGACTTCTTATTTAATCATTCATCTCTTATAAGATTGCGGAAAATATTAAGCTTGAAATAAAAATATTTACATAACGGAAAAACTTTACTTAGATAATTTTAGAAAACTCTAGAATTTTTTTATTAAAAAAAAAAACTATATCAAAATTTAAACTTCTTAATTTATATATATATATATATTTAAAAACCCAATTCATGAAATAAAATTTAAGTCCATATAAAACATCCAATCAAATAATAATGAACTAAAGTCTCAAAATTTTATTTAAAATAAATATAAAAAAATCCATCTTATGATCGTTCCTCCCGTTTTCCTATCACGTATCGTCTCGCAATCCGCTCCAAGCTCCTCCAACACTATATTTACCATTTTTTTTATCTGCAACATGAATTAACTTATATAAGCAAGAGCTTAGTAAGACACTTAAATCTCACAAATATAAATAAACAATTTTCTTTTATCATCGTAAATATAAACATCAGTTAAAAACTTTTTAACTTCTAAAACCATCATAGCGCCCGGCGTTGTACCATTATAGCGCGCTAGTCACGGAAGGGTTGGGGTAGTAAATCCCAAACCAACGGTGACAAAATTCCGCTCACCGGATAACATCATTATCATCATCAAGGGTGTACAATGTCATTTTAAAACATAAGATACATATAAATACCATATATATACTTTTCATCAAAACATCATCATAAGAGAAGTATTATTTAAGAACATCATAACATCATCATCAACATCGAAACATATACTTCTCAAATCTTTAATTCATGTTGCAGGTGAAAGTGTACTTACTTAAACGCGTTACTTAACCTTTTCAAATTTTCCGATGGTGACGCGCGATTGAGTTCTCGGGTGCTCGCCCTTAGAACCGTTCATGCCATGAATAATAAATATAATAAAATCAACAAAAGCTCATAATAATACATCAAACACATCCATCATATCATAGCAGCGCCTAAAAGGTCTATTTCATCATTCAATAACATCACAACACAAAAATTGAACAATTTCATGAAATTACAAATATTTACAGAAACTGCCAGTCAGACCTTTGTCCCTTCAAAAATTCATAAAAATTCATACAGAGCTCCGAATGATCTGAAAATACTTTTAAATGAAATTAGACATCCAGATATTTTTAATGGTACCCAATTCATAAAAATTGAAGACCGTTTGGACCCTCAAAAATAGTATTAAATTTGATTTCTAAAATTTTACCGAAACTGGCAGCCAGACCTCTGCCTGTTTAAAAAATCACAAAAATTTACAGATATCTCCAAATGATATAAAATTGAATCCAAATGAAAATAGACATCTATAGTTTTCTAACAATATCAAATTTGTTAAAAACGGAGACCATTTGGATCCTCAAAAATAGTTTTGAAAATGGACCACTAAAATTGTATAGAGTCTGGCAGCCGGACCTCTTCCTCTTTGAAAAATCATAAAAATTCATAAATAACTCTAAATGATATGAAACTGATTTTAAAAGAAAATATACATCTAGAGCTTTCCAAAATGTCAAATTTGTTAAAAATGGAGTCCATTTTCACCCTTAAAAACCATTTGGAATTCTTATCTTAAAATCTGGAAATTCCAGTAGCAGTGGTCAAATCCGAAAATCATTAAAAATATAAAAAAAATTATCACCACAATATACATGATTCATACACACACACACACACACACAAAACAGCCCTAAGACATCTTTCTAACACATAAAATTATTCAATCACCATACCAATGAAATCATAATTAAGAAATCAAAAACCCTAATTTCATCTTGTTCACAAAATCAACCATATCGACATTCTTTCGTTCATCATTTGATAAATATTCCTCATCCTCTCCTCAAACTCACATGAAGACACTCATCAAGAAAAATCATTCAATCCCTTAAAGAATCCCAAACTAAAACAAATAACAAAAGCATCCTCATCATCAAACAATACTGAAACATACCTTGAAATCCTTTGATTTTCGGTTTGGAAGAATTTGGAGCTTTGGCAAAATTTTTTCTTTTCTTCTGTTTGTGCATGAGAGAGGGGCAGAGAGAGCAGATAAAGAGAAGGGGAAAAGAAAAAAGAAAAAAAAAAAAAAAGAAAGGGAGGCTAGGGAAGTGAGGGAGAGAGAGAGAGCATGTAAAAAGAGAAACTTTGAAAATTATAAACTAATTTGTTAGTAATTTAATCCCAAATAAATTTTGGAATTAATTGGGATTGAATCCTTTGGTTTAATTGTCTCTTAATAGCTGTGGAATGGCTGTCCTTAGGGTGTGAAAACGTGTGGGAGGAAAAGGAAACAACTAGGTTAACTTTTAGAATTTTCGCACCTAAAATCACACATGGTAAACTGGTTGGTTACTAACAGGCATCCGGATTGTATACTGGTCATAACTTCTTACTCTGATATCGGATTTGCACAAATGAGTAGGCATTGGAAAGATTATGAAAAGATCTATAAGTTTATCTAAATTATAGATTTTTTTTTTAATTTACATTTATAGATTCATAATTGAGTTCGAAATTTACATCATCACAAATACTACATACCATATATATATTTAAGCCATCACACAAAATTATCAAGTCATCATAAAAAAATTCATCAATTTGGCATAAACTTTGTTCTAGCACATCGAGCTCTCGTCGCGTCACCTGTGAAAAATAACTCAACATAACATTAGAATTAAGAAATTATTATCTCATCATATTATCTATGTTAATTTTTATGTTAATTTTATAACGTTATAGTTAGGTAGCATTTGGGGCGTTACATGCCATGGGACCGAAGACTCGATCAATCATTACAGTTATTTTAGTTCCTTAGTAGAATTCTTTGAAAATCAATTTTTCAAGCCTATTAATAAGTTGAATTATCAGAGTTGTAGAACAAAAACATAGTAGGCTTATTGACAGTATTAGACTTAGCTAAATTTCGAGGATGAAATTTTTATTAGATGGGAAGAATGTAACATTGCAAATTAAGGAGCTTAAAAGTAGATATCGCCTTTTGATCTTTTATAGTTTTATTGTAAAGTACTATTACTCTTATTATTTTGAAGAGATAAGGATTATTTTGGATGCTTGAGATAAGATTGACCTATGAGTCATGTGCTAGCTGTCAAGTCTCCAAGTCTATCAATTAGTTGCCACGTTGTTCAAGCATCATAGTTATCCAATTGGATAAACTTTGTTATCCAAGGTTCTGTGATTATATATATAGAGGTTGCTTAGCGACCATTTGAAATCTAGGTAGAAATGTGAGACGTAGTGAGAGAGAGAGAGAAAAAACTCCAACAACTGATCTTCTTAATCAGATTTTCTCAACAAGACCTTCTTCCCCTCCTAAATCACAAAACAAATCAAAACTAAGCTTCTTTCAAAAGCTCATTCTCGGATTCCACACAAACACGATTTTTGTTCAAGCTAGTTGAGCTCAAAGTGGTGTTTGTCATCATTTTTGGGGTCCGAATTTTATAAGCTATCTAAGGTCATTTAAAATTAGGATTTTTAATGGATTTTGAAGCTATTCAAAGATAGAGATATGAGGTTATAAGTTGTGTTTGATTTGATTTACTTGAGATACTTTTTATGTTAAATGTGTGCTTCGATTTTTCTCCCAAATGTTTAACTTCTGATTTTATTCAAGATTCTTGATGGTTGTATGTTATTTGAGATGTAAAACATTATGAGGCTGATTGGAAAAGAGATTTGATTGTTTTTAAAGTAATTTATGAAGTTGTATAGAAGGTGTTTGTGAAAATGTTTGACTGAGAAAACTGAGATTTCTATAACAGGGTAGTAGGATCCCGAGTTTCTTTTCTCTATTTATACTCGGTATTTGAAGCTAAAATCTTGTGAAGTTAAAGTATACATATGAATCTTGCTCTCCACAAAATTGCAGGTGAAAATGTTGTAAATTGGATTTTTGGTGAATTTTGAAAAGTTAGGTTCTGTTGCTGTAAATTTGTGGACAACAACTATGTAAAGATTTTGTTTGTACTTAGAACTTGTCCTAAAAGACCTTAAATGGTCTGAAACGTTAAAAAGTGATACTATAATGCATATATTTCTATTTTATATGACTTTTGATTGATTGAAAATACTTTTAAATGTAAAATAACTTGATCATGGACCTTAGGACGAGCACGATCAACTTTCTCGAAACGGTGGAGTCAATTTCTTTGCGGTAGTTCAACTTTAAAGAGTTAAGTAGGAATTCTACTTATTGTGTCATAAAGACTTAAAAATTATACGGTATAGTGTTTATTGTGTTCGACAGATGTTTAGCATTTTAAAAATGAGACTATGGATATAATGTTTCCCCTTATTGGAAAGAGCATGATTTGCAAGTATGAAAGGTAAAGGAAAGTATGATTTATCGAAAGGTTTTATGGCATGTTTATAATGTTTTAAAGGTTTGAAAATTCTAGATGTGGCATATGAAATGATGGGAATATCTACGGAATGTGGTAACCCCACAACAATAGTGTCATTGGGACAGACTGGTACCTACGAATGGGTCCCGAAAGTGTAACGACACGAATCTTCGAACCGTTAACTAACTTACTTATTCTTATTCAATTTAATCTTAATATTTATTTATATTTGGTTCCAAAAAAAATACAGGAATTTTTTTTTTAATTATTCATATCGTACTACAAAAGTTAGAATTACTAAAAATTTTAATTGAGGAAATTGAAAACCTCTAGCTAATAATTATCCTATTCAAATTTGCATATAGATAATATTTTAAAAAGTTATAACCTCATGTAAATTAAAAAGGAAAGAGTCTAAAGTCCTTTTATCGTAAAATACTCATACTAGTTTAGCAGTACCAAAACATTGGAACATAGTTATAAATATAGTCGATACAAAATAGTTTAAGAAATCTAAATGCGAAAATTTAATTCGTGGTGGTGTCCCACTCACGTCCTTCATCGCCTCCGCACAACTTTGCCAGTCCATAAAACATCTAAGTAGCGGGCTGTTTACCCGCGTTACGTACAGCACAAACACACAATGATGAGCTTTCGCTCAGTAAGTACAAACAATATCTCACAAATCATTTTCATAAAATCATATCATCACATGTAACATCATGAATGTTCAAAAATACATGTGAACTATGTGTGTTCAATTATGCTCTATTATTTACATATCTTGTCTACTTAAGGGCCCATATGTTGTACCCATATGCGCGCAACCAATGGGGAGTTAGGGGAGCGACCCTTCAATAACCTCCAAGGTCATATCTTATAATTTTCGTTCTTATCATATCCTCTCACTAATTGGAGGTTGTTACAACACTTAATCCTATCTTTTTTTTTCCTCATTCTTATTAATTGTGATAATGTATAGATTTACATATCACTATGCATCTGTCATTATGGCATAAATATCTGTGAGGCATGTCGATCATGTCAGTGCAAGAGAAATTATGCACATCAAATACTTAATCAAAGCAATACGTATAACTCATATACTCATCACATCATCAAGTCTAGTCATAGCAAACGTAGAGCATCAACAAGGAAAAACATTTTATTCCATGTTGTAGGTGATATTTGTACTTACCTGTCTTATATGATTAAACTTTTGAAGTTGTATCTCTTACTTCGTAGATTTGAGAAATTGTCCTGATTTAACCATATTTCATTATTAGACATAATCTTTATCATATTACTATATTCATTTATTTATTTATTTTATATACTAAAGTGAGCTTAATTTACTTATATTGTAATTAACCTTAACAATTAATTCATATTAATTATTAAGTGTTTAAAAATATATTTCTTCTAATTATTAATTAATTTATTTTATTTTATTTTAATTTAATTGATTAAGTAATCAGTTGATTGATTAATTAGTTAACATTTAAATAGGTAGTGGTTAATTATTACTTTATTTAATTGAGTAATTATTATTAAATTACATAATTTTTATTGACTTATTAATAATTATATTGTTAATAATTTAATTATGTTACTTAAATATTCTTTCTTATATAATAATTAATAATTAATAATTTGATGAATCTAATAAATGTTTGATTAATCTCTAATTAATCATCCGTTAATCTCTAATTAATCATCCGTAGTTATTTGATGATTATATTAATGATTAATGATTAATTAATCTCTAATTAATCTTGTATTTTAATTATGTAGTTTTTCAACATAACGATCTTAATTATCACTTACTGACTCTTATAATTAATTACTTTATTAATTACATTTGGTTATGAATTTACTAATTCATTAATTTAATTAATTAATCAATCAAGATGATAATGAGTCACCCCATTAATTAATTAATCAATCAATGTGACAAGGAGTCACCTAAGTGTATACCTCTCATCTATTATTGGGCTTGTAAGGCCCAATTTTATTAGTTATGATCATTTAGTAGTCTCTTAGTATATGCCCAGTAACCCTCTAGTATACTGTATCTTGGCCCATTTAAAACTTGTGATATATAATTTTATAAAGTTAGGGTTTTCACATTATTTGGTCACATACTTAATACTAACTCATTTCCTAACTAAATATGTTATTATGTTTTGACTTACCCTTATGTCACATTTTAATGTTTAATCGTTTTATCGATGTAAGATTTTAACTTGTGAGATTTATTTAGATTTATGTATAATCCCATTTTAGACACTTGATGACTTGTTGGAAAGCTTGAAATATCTAGTTTCTATCTTCATAAATTGTTTTCTAAGATTTCAAGCATTTTCAAACACTAATGTGGATGTCTTTTCATAGTGTCTTATGGTAAAAACTCGGATTACCATATTACAATACAATCTTAAGGGATTTATTAAAATTTACGTACATATCCATTTTAAATGCATGATATCTCATTTTGAAGCTCAAGATGTCTGTTTTACAGTGGTAAGGTTATTTCCTTTAGTAATTAAGTGTTTCATACCATTAACTTAGGTTTTGTTACTATTGGTGTCACATTTGAACCACACATCCAGATTCATAGGTAAGATTAGAAAAATCATAACAATTTACTTACAAGTCCAAATAAGACAAAAGATATGTCATTGGAAAGATTATAATGTCTATTTTGTATGATAAAAATAGTTTTATAAACAGTTATGGTTTTCAAATTCAAAATCTATAAAACCCATGGCTAGTATAGGGTCCCAGCAGGGATTTTCGGTTCGTAGTCCAAACTTGTAAAATTCACAAAAAATCGCACATATATCCGTTCAAGGCGTAAGATACCTTGCTAGAAATCTTAAAGAATATAATTTTTAGATCTATAACTTTTAATCCAAAATTTTGAGGATAAAGGGTTCGGAGTATAATAAGCCCGTGGCTGGTCTGTACCCCAGAGATCCATTTTCTCCCTAGTTTTGCGTCACAACTTCAAATGCACATAACTTTAGACATGTAAAAGCAAATCAAGTGATTCTAAAGCATAAAATGAAGTTTATCCTCATTAGAATCTTAACATATAATTTATTTTTTATACCAAAGTTTCCAATGCATGCTATATCACCACAACTACCACAAACTCTAACAAAGTTCTTAGATCTTACTGAAATGCTCCGTGGATCCTTTAAGATCTCGGATCTCCAAAGTTCTTATCAAAACTTTTTCCTAGGTAAGAAGAAGTCTAACATTAAGAACATAACTAAACATCATGCTTTAGTTATCCAAAAATGACTAAAACATAAAGAATACCACTAGGTTACCTCTAGTAAAACGTCCTCTAACTATGTCTCACACTTCTTCGATCTTGGTGACGGGGTTTCTTAGAGCTTGAAAATGGAATGAGGAGGGTGCTAGAGGTGTTGGAGATGGAGAATAGTGTTGGTGGTTCTTGTTTTTGTTTTGAGCTTGGTGGTGGCTAGAAAAGCTGGGTTTTGAGCTTAACTTGTGTGAGAACAAAATGAAGTGTTAGGGGTTAATTTTCAGCCAACTTTTACATTCAGGGGAGCTGTCTTTTGAGGGGTAAAATTGGAAAATATTTGGCTGATTTCTTCCTTCATTGCCGCCACTTCAAGGGAGGGTTTTGGAGGTGAAAATTTGGTTTAACAAAGTGGAGATAAGGGGTCACTTTCACTTGTCTCTTCCTTGGGTCAACTTGCCAAAATAAACCATGCCATCTCTTACATGAAGTTGCATGTATGCACCATTTTCCCTTTCTCTCATTTGTTCAACTTTCTTCTTGTTTCTTGAACCAAAAATCCGGATCCCCCATTGCCTTCTCATTTTAAATTTTGTTTTTCTATCTTCTAATTTCCACCATTGATCCAAGGTTGTCATCCTTATTCTCATCCATTGGATCTTCCATCACACCAATCCTTACCTTAAGCTCTCATTGGTCACTTATCATCCAACGTTTGGCAATAGATTTGCCTAGGATTATTTAACATAAAATCTACACCATTGATTTCAAACTTAAGCACAATTCTTGATCAATCTCCCATCTTTGGATTTTCTAAGAATGAATCCTAATTATACATCTCATATCTACGTGACATTAATTTCCCAATCATATTTGTTGCGTGTTTTTCTTCGTGTGTGCTCGCAAGTGAACGAATCGCCACAAGTAATAAAGTGACAAATTGTCAAGTATCGTCCCACAGAGATTGAAATTAAGAAAACTAACTAAGTACTACAATTGAAATGACTCAATTTTATCTAAGCTATCAAAATTAAAGGGAGTTGAGACAAGCAACTAAATTAAGCAATTAAATTAAACTAAGATTAAGCAAAATAAAAGCAATCGAAATTGTGGATTGAAGGGAACTCGATGGCGTGTAAGGCTAGGGGGTTTTGATTTCACTTGACTTAACTTTGCTTATCCAATTCTAGGCTTGTTAATCGAATTCATTCAAATCATTAATCGTAGGTGACAAATTTTAATTTCACTCTCTCTCCCGGGTGCCGAGTAAAATAATATGCCAAATTTCATCAAATTAATATCCCTATTAACTCAACCAATTAAGCACTCATTACGCAACCCTACTCTAGTGATTACCCAAGTCATATTAGCCTTTCGAACTTAATATTACAATGGGCTGTGTTTCCCAATTCCCAACATATGAAATTAACTCTCCCGAGTCCAATTTCACACATCTAAAAACTCTAATTTAATGGTAAATAAAATTAGGAAAACAAAGCATAGAGAAACACAAACAATTTAGAATGGGATTCACTCAACAAGCATTAAATTTATCATAACAAAGTCATCATCAAGCTACATCATACCCCCTAGCATAGAAAGTTTAGCTAGACATCAAAATTCTCAAATCCATAACCAAATTTGAAACAAACATCAAACTCATATTCAAACACGAAATCAAAGAGTAAATGCAAGTTTAAGAGCTACAAAGAGAGAGAATAGTAGAAAGAAGAAGAACTAGTTCAAGAACAGGCTCTCAAATCTTCAATCTCTTTCAATCTCCAATAAAAGCCTTCAAACCCTAGAAGTTCTCTTTATTTTTCGTCTCAGGTTTTTGGGTCTCCAAAAAGCTCTCTCTCTTTTTTCGCACCCCTTTCTGTTCCTTTTGTCTCGTGGGGCTTCCGGCTGAGAGATGGGCAGGTGCGCCTCAGCACGCAAAAGCAGCGCACGGCCGCGCGCTTGGAATTCAAGGTGTGCGCCTAACGCGCGTTGGCGTGTGGGGCGCGGGCGCGCGCTGGGGAGCACTGGCGTGTGTGGAGTGCGCGGGCGCGCGCTGGCGTGTGGCGCTCGCGCATGGGTGCGCTCCCTTAGAGGCGCGCACACGCCTATGCTGCGGGCTTAAAGCTTGATTTTTATCTCCATTTCTTCCAAAATCCATTTTTTTCTTTGTTTATCTGAAACACTCACAAGCACATTAAACCAACCTAAAAACTTGAAGATTTTATAAGATATCCAATTTCAGGACATTAAATAAATGAGTAAAAGCTCAATTATCAATACTCCCAAAGCTTAACTATTGGTATGATCAAAAATAAATACTAAGATCATTAAATTGACCTACTAATTAAAATCGATGTTCTTCCCAAAAATTAACATTATCCCTCTAATACGACATTAAAAATTTTTCGTATAAATTTATATATCGCTTAACTCATCTTTTATGTATTTAAAATTTCTCATTTAAATAGTGAAACTTGACGTTGTTATATCATTGACATCATCACACCGATGATACATATACAATTATTCATGATCTTGGAATTTGATATTCATCAAAAATAATTCATTAAAAGTATATTAATGATGGAAATCCACAATAATAGTTCATGAATCAAGTTTATGAATTTCTATGGTATCACAATCTACCCTCCTTACAAAATTTTCGTCCTCGAAAATTAAAACATAAACGGATAGTTTTTCCTCATTTCGTCTTCACGTTTCCAAGTGGCTTCCTCAATCTTGTTAGTTCGCCATATCACTTTGACAAGGGGTATGGTCTTATTTCTAAGAGTCTTCTCTTCACGAGCCAAAATTTGCACAGGCTTTTCTTTGTAAGTGAGATCCTCGTGAACTTTTATTGGTTCATGCTCTATTACGTGAGACGGATCCAGGACATATCTCTTCAGCATTGAGACATGAAAGACATTGTGCACTGTTGACAACTCTGACGGTAATGCTAATCTATAAGCTACCTTACCAACGCGTTATGTGATTTTGAAGGGTCCTATGTACCTCGGGCTCAACTTGGCCTTCTTTCCAAATCGCATCACGCCCTTCATTGGTGCTACCTTCAAGAAGACAAAGTCCCCTTTCTGAAATTCAAGGGGCCTCATTTGCTTGTTGGCATAACTCTTCTGTCGACATTGAGCTGCTTCCATTCGTTGTCATATTTTCTTGACTGCTTCAGTGGTCTTGATAATGAAATATATGGTTTTCAATTGCTTTTCCCCTGTTTCATGCCAGTGTACCGGTGATCGACACTTCCTACCATAGAGTGCTTTACAGGGTGCCATCCCGATAGTCGCCTGATAACTGTTGTTGTAGGAGAATTCAATCAATGGTAGCTTCTTATTCCATGCATCTTTGAAGTTCATAACACAAGCACGAAGCATATCCTCTAAGGTTGAATGGTTCGCTCAGATTGACCATCCGTCTGAGGGTGAAAAGCAGTGCTAAACTTGAGCTCAGTTCCCATCGCTCGCTGAACATTTTTCCAAAAAGTGGAGATGAAACGGCTGTCGCAGTCTGAAATGATAGATAAAGGAATGCCATGTAGCTTAACGACATGGGATACATACAATTTTGCCAACTTTTCTAGAGAATAAGTCACTTTCATTTCTATAAAACTTGCTGATTTAGTCAAACGGTCTACAATTACCTAGATGGCACCATAACCTTCAATGGTTTTTGGCAATCCGACCACAAAATCCATAGTGATTTGTTCCCATTTCCACTTTGGAACTTCAATAAGTTGCAATTGCCCAGCTGGTCGCTTGTGCTCTGCCTTAACTTTCTAACAGGTTAGGCATTTACTCACGAATTCAGCCACGTCGTTATTCATCTTGTTACACCAAAAATGCTCCTTTAAGTCTTTATACATCTTAGTCGCTCCGGGATGAATGGAGTATGGGGTGTCGTGGGCCTCAGATAGAATTTGTTTTCGAAGTTCTTTATTGCTAGGCACACATAACCTACCTTTAAAATGAAGGATATCCTCATCTGACATACCAAAATTAGTTTATTTTCCTTACATGACTTTCTTCCTTATCCTGACCAAACTAGGATCGAGCCCCTAAGCTTCCTTGATTTCACCAAGGATTATAGGCTGGAGAGTCATTGAGGAAAGTTTTCCTGTAATGAGCTCAATTTCAAGCTTGAAAATATCTTTTTGAATCGGTTTTGGTAGTGCTTGAATTGACATGAGGGTGGCAGACGACTTCCGACTCAGTGCATCAGTGACTTTGTTAGCCTTTCCGAGATGATAAAGAATCTCACAATCATAATCCTTAACCAATTCCAACCATCTTCTTTGTCTTATGTTGAGTTCCTTCTAGGTGAAGATGTACTTAAGACTTTTATGATCTATAAAAATCTGACATTTAACGCCGTAAAGATAGTGTTGCCAAATCTTAAGGATGAACACCAAAGCTACTAGTTCCAAATCATAGGTCGGGTAGTTCTTCTCATGCTCCTTCAATTTCCGTGAGGCATAAGCCACGACTTTCCTGTTCTGCATCAAAACTACTCCTAAGCCCATTTTGAATGCATCGCTGTAGATATCAAACTCTCCCTCGTGTGATGGAATCGTAAGAATAGGAGCACTAGTGAGTTTCTTCTTCAATTCTTGAAAATTTATTTCGCATTTCTCCATCCATTCATACTTCTTTCCTTTTCAAGTAAGTGCGATAAGAGGTGCGGCTAAATTCGTGAGTCCTTCAACAAATCTTCTGTAGTAGCCGGCTAGACCTTAAAAGCTTCGCACTTCAGTCACACTCTTCGGTGCTGGCCACTTGCTCACAGCTTCGATGTTGGATGGGTCAACAGATACTCCATCCTTGGAGATCACATGTCCAAGGAATTGAACCTTGTCAAGCCAAAATTCACATTTAGAGAATTTTGCATAAAGCTGGTGGTTCCTTAGAGTTTGGAGAGCGATCCTCAAATGCTCTTCACGCTCTTTTTGGGTCTTCGAGTAGATCAAGATATCATCAATGAACACAATGATAAACTTGTCCAAATATTCCTTGAATACTCGATTCATCAAATCCATGAAAGCTACAGGTGCATTCGTCAATCCAAATGACATGACTAAAAACTCATAGTGACCGTAACGTGTATGAAATGCTGACTTTGGAACATCACTTTCTTTAATCTTCAATTGGTGATAACTTGAGCGTAAGTCAATCTTAGAGAAGATTGATACTCCTTTAAGCTGATCGAAGAGGTCGTCGATTCTTGGAAGAGGATACTTGTAATAACTAAATTTTTACGACCTTACGATCTCTTGTAAAGAAACTTGAGTTATGTTCTAAAGGTATTTATGAAAAACCTGAGACAAGGTTTTTATTTGAAATTATAAGATCTCACGATACTATGAGACTTAAAAAAAAAATTGATTGCTTAGCTAAGTAAGTATCATTTTAAGAAAAAGGGATAGAAAATTTCACGTTTGCATGGTTTTGCATGGTGGTCAAAGTTTGACCTAAAAAGTCAAAGTTGACCCAAAAAGTCAAGGGTTGACCAGAAAAGTCAACCATATGATGATACTGTTTTATGGACGAGCAGTATGGAAAATATACTGCGAAAAACCATTTTTACAGACAAGATGTCAAGATTAAGATTGAATATCACCCTGAAAAAATCAAGCACATAAATTAGGGTATCTTGGGTCAAAGGGCTTCAAATTATAAGAAAATTTTTATACAGTCAAATTTTACACAGATAAATTTTGGACTGCAGTTCAGTGACAAAATATTGTTATTAACAAGTTAACAGTACTGAAAATATCTGTGTTAACAAGAATTTGGACTGCTTATCAAGAAAAAGGTCAAACAAGCCCTAATGGTGATTACCTCACTACCTTTTTGATTTATGACATCAAATTGTGAATTAAGAGAAAAATTGGAAAATTTTGGACCCTTCTAGAGCATGAGGTGGCCGGATATTGGGGGGTCAAAATAGAATTAATTTTGTCCCAAGGACTTGTTGGAAAAAGGTGAACCAAAGTTATTTGCAAAAGAGTCCAAATTTTCACCTATAAATAGGCTAAGGGGGGGGGCGGTTTTTTGACTGGAAAATCAGAGAAAAACAGCCAAGCTCTTGCCAAATTCACCCTCAAAGAAAATCCAGAAATTGGGAAGAGAAAGGAGTGAGAAAAATCAGAAATTTTCTTGGGGTTTTTGTTCCTAAGGGTTCGGATTTGAACTAGGAGGAAACCAAGAAAAATTTGGAAATTTTTTTAGGGTTTTTAGGGTGTGTGGCCGAGTGAGCTAGGGAAGGAGAAAAGCTGAAAATTTTTGGGGCCAAACCTTGGTGAGGTGCTCGGCTTGGAGTGGATCTACCAAGGAGATCAACCGAAAAATTTTTGGTGCCATTTGGGGGTGTGGCCGTGAGCCAAGGGAGCTAGGGGGAGGAAGAGATTTTTGTGACCAAACTTGACTTTGGTCTAAGGTAAAAATCTAGAGCCCTAACTCTCTTATTTAAGTTCAAATTTAAGGTTTAAAGGTAGTTCAATTTGGTTGTAAGGACATAAGTCCATTTCCCATTTTATGCCCTAAGTATGTGGTGTGTGCTTGATTTGTAGATCTAGGGGTGTATGGCTTGAAATTCTTGCATTGTTTGTGTTTATTTATGATTTATTTTCATGCTTGATGCTTAGGGTTGTATGTCCCCTAGTTTGGTCCGAAAATCTGCCCTTAGGCAGTGCTTGAAGCATGCTAGTTTAGGGAGCAAAGTTTGATGCTTGTATGCGATGTATGCAAAAAGTTAGGGTCAATGCAAACCTAGGCTTTGAGCTTTTGGATTTGGTTTGCATGGATCCAATTGGACAGTTTATGGGTTCATGTGGGACGTTAGAAGCGCTGTGTGTTTGCCATGTAGGCTCCCGAAGTGATCGGTCGAGGTAGATTTCGCAAAATAGGACGTAAACCGGACTTAACAACCGAAACTGCCAATTCGGATCCGAAACTGGCCAGTTTCGGGAAAGTACAAATTAGAGGCCCTTAGAGGACGAATTGGGTAAATTGTAAAACACGAAAGTTGCTCGGAACGATTTTTCCTAGAGGACAACACGGGCAGAATCCAAAAATGAGACTCCAATGGTCTCCGTTTTTACAAAAATCCGTGGCTGGTCTGCCCAGACCTAGTTTTCAGGATCAGCCAGTTTCAAACAAAAACTGACGCAAATATAAGCAAAACTGGATTTTTCATGAAACACGAAAGTTTTAGCATTTTTAGAGAGCTACAACTTTTGTGAAGACAAGTTTTTCAAATTCCGAATGGATTTTTAAACTGATATTGTTTTATGAAGAGTGTGCAGGGAACTGAAAATTCCTGCACATAAGTTTTACAAACAGTTTTCGAAAAAACTGTATTTTTGCTTAAAACTGTCCCAAAGGCAGTTCTCAATCTTAAATGACCTTTATAAAGATTTGTTTTGAAGATTTGAAATGGTTACAAAAATATTAAAGGGATTTAAAGTAAAATCTTTCAAAATGACAAAAAGGATAAGAAAATAGAGTTTCTTAAGATAAAATTTGTAATCAAGCCGATTACGGACAATAACCAAGGATAATACCTGAGTCACCGGGCTTAGCCCCAAAGCCTAAGTTTTTTTAGGAACCCAGCAATTTGTCAAAGATTCAGCCTAAGGGATTATCCAACGTAATCTCTTAAGAAATAAGCAAAGAATGATTACTTCCAAACGATGGGGTTAATATTTATGACCAAACCAGATATTTAGTATCGGGGACATACAACTAAAATTTCGTAAGCATGTTGGTTAGGACACCAACACTACACAATGAGAATTGGACTCTTACCTATGTCCCTATTCAAGCAGGAGAGGACCTGCAGCTGTGCCCAGAAAGAGAACAGCAACCAGAGGGACATAGTAAGAAAGGTAAGTGCAACTCCGCCTACAGCATGGGCTTTTTGGTTGTAACGTAATGTATGATGCAATGTGCTATGATTTGAAATATCAAATAGATGGCATGACTAATATAT
This sequence comes from Ficus carica, assembly GCA_009761775.1. NCBI lineage: Eukaryota > Viridiplantae > Streptophyta > Magnoliopsida > Rosales > Moraceae > Ficus > Ficus carica. The sequence goes on from VYVB01000569.1 coordinate 21,136, forward strand.
GATTACAAGTTATATTCATGTGACATCATGAAGCATGTTCACAATTAATAAGAATAAGGTCGAGATGACAAATAAGTATGATGGCAAGCGAGCTTGCCTGTGACGTACCGACCCGTCCAAGGTCGGGTAGGACTGTGGATTGAGTTGGAAATGGATTGGCCGCCCCAACCACTCCATAGTTGCGCGCCCGGTACGGTCACTCATGATAAAGGGCCCATAAGCAAGTTAAGGAATGAAAGTATGTTAAGAAAGCATGATAAAATAAGCATAATAAAGCATAATTGGATCATACATGATTAGAATGTGTTATGATAGGTTATGCTAAGTTTATAATTGTTTGTGTTGCGGATAAAATAGTTGTACTTGCTGAGCGAAAGCTCACGCCTTATGTCTATGCTGTAGGTAAGCAACCTACTGGCGCTTTTTGATACAAAATGGTGGAGTTGGCGGGGCAACTGTGAAAGAAGGGATAAGCCGCTACGTCTTCCGTAAAATTATGCTTAATATTTTATGTTTGTATTATTCCAAACAAGTACTCCAGTAGTAGGAAAAAAAAATTTCACTATATTTGTTAAATAAATAAGTATGTAAAACAAGTTAAGTATGTATGTATGTACCGTAACGGTCCGTGCTAGGCGGGTCGTTACAATACTTATTCTTGATGGTCGCCTTGTTGAGCTCACAGTAGTCAATGCACATCCTTAACATACCATCCTTCTTCTTGACGAATAAGACAGGTGCACCCCAAGGTGAGTAACTCGGACGTATGAATCCTTTGTCCAAAAGCTCTTGAAGTTGCGTCTATAGTTCCTTGAGTTCGGCTGGGGCCATACGGTATGAAGCTTTTGATATCGGTGTTGTGCTGGGCATCAATTCGATTTCAAATGAAATCTCACGTTCATGAGGTATTCCAGGTAAGTCTTCTGGGAAGACCTCGACAAAGTTTTTGACTACTGCCACATCTTCTAATTTGGATCGTTCTTCTTTCGTCACATCTATGATATTGGCTAGATACCCAACGCATCCGCTATGTAGCATCCTTCGCGCCCTCATGGCAGAAATCATCACCTTTAGTTGTTTCTCAGAAATGTTGACAATTTCGAACTCTTCTGCTCCATCAGGTTTGAATGTCACCTTGCGTGCCCGACAGTCAATGTTCGCATTGTATTTTCCTAGAAAGTTCATCCCTAAGATGATGTCGTAGTCGAACATTTCTAAAATAACTAGATTAACGAACAGTTCTGTACCAGCAATAATTATTGGCACATGACGTAACCAATAACTTGACAATAAAGTTTGTTCTGAAGGCAAGGTCGTTCTAAAGGTCTGATTGATTATATTCCTAAATTGAGTGAGTTTCCTAGCAAATGTATGTGATGCAAAGGAATGAGTTGCTCCAGAATCAAATAAAATATGTGCATCTTGATTGGCTACATAAAGCTGACCTGTCACCATACTCGAGATTCCAGCTTGAACATCATTCTTGGTGTAGGCGAAAATGTGAGCATTCAGTCCTGGCAGGTCCTCCAAACGTCCTTAGTAAATCTGCAGGCCCTCGATTTTGGCTTGCATGTTGTGGAGTTGAGTCCCTTGTGGCTTTGGCTAGTTCTGCCCAGTTTGAATCTGCTTGTTGGTATAGTAATTCTTGGCATAATGACCTTCCTTGCCACATAAGTAACAAGTATTGGAGCCAAGTTTGCATTCACCTAGATGTTTCTTCCCACACTTGGAGCATGTAGGATAGACGGTGTTGTTCTTCTTCTGGGGATGGTTTTTCTGGTTCTTGTTCCCATTGAAATTCCTCTTTCGCTTGTTGTGGTTTTGATTAGAGTGATTGCCAATAAGATTGAATTTGTTTCCCTGGCTGTTTAGTTGATTTCCTTGGTTCTGCTTTGATTGCGACTTCTCTTTCTTCTTCTCTTCAAAGAACTTGGCTCTCTCTTGTGTAGCTTGGGCAAGACGATACTCAGCGCGTAGTGCTCTTTCGACACATTCAGCAACCGTCGTACGTGGTTTCTCACCACTATCGATCACTACCACTATCTCAGGGCGAAACATGTTTAACATCCGCCTAACCCTTTCATCCTCAGTTGGCACAAGGTGAGGGCAAAATCATACCAGTTGATCGAACTTGCGGACAGCCTCAGTTACGGACATAGTGCCTTGCTTGATGTTGTTAAATTCATTCTGTTGTGCTTTCATAGCCATTCGATTGTAGAATTTGTTGTTGAATTCCTGAATGAAATCATTCCATGTCATCTCAAGTACATTCCTCCTTATTTGCACAATTTCCCACCAATAACGAGCATCCTTATTCATGACATAGGAAGCACAAAACACTTTTTCTTGGTCCGTGAGATCCATAAAGTTCAAGACTATTTAAATGGAGGTTAACCATTCCTCAGCCTCCAAAGGGTTGGTGGATCCTTTAAATTCTGGTGGTTTCATACGTCGGAACCTCTCATACATCGGTTCTTGTAGGACCATAGGTTGGACGGCTTGTGCCGCAGACACAACTGGTGCTGCAGGTTGAGTTGGGACAGCTGGCGGAGGGGGTAGTTCTTGATTTTGCTGAGCAATCTACTCACGGAGATTCTGCATTTCGCGAACCTGGTCCTCCAATCTGCACTGTAGGTTAACAACCATTTCAGCTAGGTTCGCTTCTTGTGGTCGTCTTGCTGCTGCTGCTCGAGGACGTACCATGACTTTATATATAACTCTAGTGTTTAACCTAAAAGAACCACGCTTGTTTAATATCTCGCACACAGTTATATTAGCTTAAGTATAATCTTATGACGTGAGTTTCTGTAATATCCAAAATTTTTACGAACTCATGATTTTCTTGTATATAAGAAATCTAAAGCTCGTATTATGTGTTTATGTGTGATTTTATGAAAATTATGAATATTAATACAAGATTCATGATTTTATCAGTATGAGGTTGAGTTCTCGGTAAATTAATTATGAGACTCCATAACAAGTCTTTTTATGGAAAAAGGTATGGCGGAATTTCATAAACTCATGCTGGTCAAAGTTTGATCAAAAAGTCAAATTTGACCAAGAAAGTCAAAGTTTGACCAAGAGTGGTCAACGGATTGACTTGGCAGTATTGTATGATGCAGTACGAGAAAATACTGAAAAATATGTCAGTATGGGCGAGATAGCTCAAATAGGCTTTAAAACCACCCTAGAAAATCAAGCACACCTAGTTAAGGTCAAGGGCAAAAGGTCGTGAAAATATGGAAAACTTGGTCACCAAGTAACCCATTGGGGCCGGTCACATGCAGGGGCAAAAATGTCAAAATTTTCACTTTTGGGGTAAAAGTGTAAATTTTGGAAAATTGAAGATGTAAGCACATAATGTCATCAATATGATGTCATCATGATGAGATAAGCTTGGCTTGTTCACCAAGAAAGCAACCGGCCACCTAGGGGGCATTTTTGTAAGAATTTTGCCTTTTGGGGCAAAAGTATAATTTTTAGAAATTAGTGATGTAAGCATGATGTAAGCACATGATGTCATCAAGATGATGTCATCATGATGAGGTAAGCAAAACTTGGGCTCCAAGGCAGCCAATGACCGGCCAACACCTAGAGGGCATAAATGCAAGAATTTAAACTTTTGGGGCCAAAGTGCAAATTTTGGAAATTGGGTGATGTAAGCATGTGATGTCACCAAGATGAGGTCATCTTGCCTTGCTCTCCAAGTTGACAGCCGGCCATCTTGACACCTAGCATGCCAATTGCATGATTTTCTCAAAATTTAGGGACTAAAATGTAATTTTTGGAAAGTTTGCATTTGCCTATAAATAGGGGTGGCATTTAATCATTTAAATCAGAAAATTTGGCCAAACTCTTGCCATTTTTCTGCAGAAAAATTCGAGAGAGAGAGGAGGAGAGAAACCAAGAGAGAACCAAGAGAAAAAAAAGTTGGAAAAAGCCAAGGGAGGCTAGTTAGTGTGCATGTTCGGTTTCAAGCTAGAAACCAAGGGCAAATCTGGAAATTTTGGACCCAATTTCTGGGCAGTGGCCGTGCAGGGGTGAGGAAGAAAGGGGTGAGAAATTTTGGTGCCATTTGGGGAGCTAGAGCGGAGTGTTTGGAGAGCCAAAAGGGAGGGAGATTTCGGTTTGCATACCCTAACCCATCCCTAGGGTTAGCTAAGGTAAAACTCCCTCAAACCCTAACATTTTTCCATGCAAGTTAGATGGGATATTTATGTGTATGTTTGTATGTGCATGGCTGAAAATTGGAACCCCATTTGGAGGGAAAATCCGGACTTGTTGGCAGCCAAAAGGGAGGAGTAAGGAAGTTTGGAATTCAAGCTAGTAAACCAACTTCCAAACCCTAGAGGTAAATTCCTCTAACCCTAAGTGTTTTATTTAAATTTCATTTGGGAAATTTAAATGTATTTCAAGCTTGATTTGTAAGAGCATAAGCTCACTATTTTATTTGCATGCAATAGGTTTAGTTGCATGATTTTATGCTCTAGAATTTCATGCTAAGGGTTTATGCTCACTAAGTGTTTGTGAGATATCCCAAGATGTTTAAATGATGTATGAATGTATGTTTTACGTTAGAAAGCACTGCAAGTTTGATCTTAAGCTCCCGCTGCAAGCGGTTGAGGTAGAGTGCGCGTAATAGGACGTAAAACGAACTTAAAACCGAAAACTGCCATTTTCGGGTAAAACTGACCAGTTTCGGGAAAAGTGAAATTTGAGGCCCTTAGAGGCCGAATTTGGAGAAACTTAAAACATGAAAGTTGTTCGGAAGGGTTTTTCCTAGGGGGCAACGTGAACTGTTTCTCAAAATAAGGCCCCAATGGCCTCCGTTTACCCCAAAACCCGTGGCTGATCCCCAGACCCAGTTTTCACTCAGTTTTTCGGGGTCAGCCAGTTTCAAACAAAAACTGGGACGAATCTAGGCCGAATTGGAATTTTAACAAAACACGAAAGTTTTAGTATTTTTCGAGAGCTACAACTTTTATGAAGAAAACTTTTTCAGATTACGAACCGATTTTTTAAATTAGAATCGTTTTTTGAAGGGTGCGCAGGGAATCCGAAAATTCCTGCACCACTAATTTTACAAATGTTTCTAGAAAACTGTTTTTCTACTACAAACTATTGTTTTGATTATGGAAAACTGTTCCAAGGGCAGTTTTCAACCTCAAATGATTTTATAAAGCACTAATCCAAGAATTTGAATTTTTACGATTTAAGTAAAGGATTTTTATAAGTTAAAAATGAAGTTTTGGGATTAATTTCCCTAAATTTTCCAAGTAAGGGAAATTAATTTTTCAAGTTAGAATATAGCAAGCGACTTGTTTATGAAAGGTAACCGGGAGATATACCCGAGTTACTGGGCTTAGCCTCAAAGCCCAAGGTTGACCATAGTTGACAAAAGGTTGACCATTAGTTGATCAGATATTGACTTTAACCCAACCTTTAATTAAGGGTTACCCAATATAATCCTATAGGATACCAAGACTTGTGTGGGGGACATATAACTAGAATGTTGGAAAGGTTATCAACTTCTTATAGGATTCTTATCCTATGTTCTTTTAATAGCAGGAAGGAACCTGCAGTTGCAATCCGAGTTAAGACCACGAAACCCGGAATCTAGCATATCAGGCAAGTATCGAACCTCACCTACAGTATGAAAATAGTAAAGACTATTTTCAAGTATACTATATTTTCAAGTATACATGCTATGTTATGCTATGATATGTGATGCCATAATGTGTGATACTATGCTATGATGTGCTAAGTTATGTTATGACATGTTATGCCATGTTTACAAAAATGCCATGGTTTCAGAAATGCTATGTTTACAAAAATGTCATGGTTTCAAAAATGCCATGTTTACAAAAATGTCATGGTTTCAGAAATGTTATGTTTTCAAAAATACCATGGTTTCAGAAATGCCATGTTTTCAAGAAGGCTATGCTATGGCAAATGTTGAGTATGATATGACATAGTGACATCATGAGGCATGTTCACTAATGTTAAACCACATGGTAAGATGAAACAAGTAAGGTGTCGTACCAACCTCCCGTGATCGTGGAGGCTACATGTTTCAGTTGTGATATTTACCTTCCGTGATCGTGAAGGGTTCAGTTTAATTCCCAGAACTGTTAGGGCCTTGCAAACCCTAGCTTTGTCTGGAGGCTGCGCGCTTTTGGTACGGACACTATGGGCTCACATGTTGAGACAAGATAATAAAGAGTGAGTCTATAATGAAACATAAGACATTCAATCAATCATAAATGGTTCATGCATGAGTTTCGTGATGATTGGCATGTTTTTGTTTTAAAGATGCTTGAAATATTTTTGTGAGATTATGTTTGAACTTGCTGGGCGAAAGCTCACTTTTATATTTCATACTGTAGGTAAGAAGCCTGCAGCTTAAGTGGTGGGCTATGCGGACGATGCGGCGGGTGAAGGGCGGTGTGGGATACCACTACGCATAATTTTCCGCATCCAATTTTCAGAAAACATGTTTATATTTCTAAAGTAAATTATAATTTGTTATATGTATGAAGTTTAAAGACACGAGAAGGTACTTTCAGTATAGTCTGTATATATGGCGAGTTTTTCTCTACAAGATAATCTATATATAATTATGTTTTAAAAAAAAAAAAAATTAGTCTCAAATTTTCAAGTAAAGAACAAGTATGTATGGTGTCGACCTGGCTTGGGATGTCGGGGCGTCACAGTTTCATTTAAACATAAATGACAGAGGTACAACCCATAAATCATGACATATCATATTTAAAAAGCATATTGTCATAATATCACATAGTCATAAGTTCAAATAACGATCAACTATACTGGTCATAATCAGTCATAGAGAATACATAAATCATAAGGATAACACAAGCGTCATCAAATACATATGGGATATAATATATAAAACATCCACAAACAGTAGGTAACATATCCGATAGTAAACTACTACACTCGATCTTCTACAAATACTCATTGATCATCAGTCTCGGCATCTTCTCCTTCAGTGAAAATCTCGGTGAGGTCCTCCTCTTCAGGATCAAAGAGGGCATCATCGTCTCCCCGACTTCTGGTTGGTACGGGGCTGGTGCTTCAACATGGCTACTAGCGTCCTCCACATTCTCCAATTCCCTTTTTGGAGGAGTATCTACCCTCTCTGCTCTCAAGTTCATCTCGGCGTAAATGACCTCTGAACATAAGTGATCATAATCCGGATATGGTCGGGGAAAGTAAACAAGTGCTCGTATCTCGTGGGGAACTCCCTGCCAAAACAGCTCATATGCGTCCTCTTGGCGCAGTTTGTAAGGTCACTCGGCTAGGAGATCCTCCTCAAATCGATGTTTATACTCCTGCATGCTCTCACCGTGTACAGGTGCCCATCTCGCCGCCCGAGCGAAGAAGCGACGTCCTTGTGCATACGTCAAGTCAGTCATTCTCTCTCTGTAAAGGAAATGACCTACAACGTACTCTGTAATATTACGACGGAAATCCCTCCAACGTACGAGGTTCAGGTCTTGCCCAATAGACTCCCACCAATGCCTAGCAGCACCCCTCAGCTAGATTACTGCTAGTCTTGACCATGCCCCTGGCGTTATGCCACACGAGCTGCATAAGGACTCGATGTGATGTAGCCAATCTCCCGGATGAGTTTCTCCATAGTAGTGCTCTGGTCTGGCTCTCCGAAATGCAGCCATTATTTTGGCACCGAGCTCACTAAGAAGTGTGTCTTCAGATGATGATCCTCTAGTTGGTGGCATGATGATAGTATAGGGATGCCTAATTTTAAAATTAAGTTTAATAACAACCACCAATAAAATAAAATAAAATTTCTAACTTACTTGGACAGGCATGAAACTGGTGTGGAAATGACGGAAGGTAGGATGGCTGAATACCGCTCTGATACCAACTGTAACGATCCAAATTTTTAAACCGTTAACTAACTTACTTATTCTTATTCAATTTAATCTTAACACTTATTTATATTTGGTTCTAAAAAAATATAAGAATTTTTTTATTTATTTATTCTTATTCATACTACAAAAGTTAGAATTACTAAAAAATTTAACTGAGGAAATTGAAAACCTCTAGCTAATAATTATCCTATTCAAATTCGTATCTAGATAATATTTTAAAAAGAAGTGCGTTCAATTGATTCAATATCAATGAACTTAGAAAAGAGAGTTGAGGGTTGGAACGAACTGTAACCTCATGTAAATTAAAAGGAAAGAGTCTAAAGTCTTTTTCTCGTAAAATACTCGTACTAGTTTAGCGGTATCAAAACATTGGAACCTAGTTATAAATATAGTTGATACAAAATAGTTTAAGAAATCTAAATGCAGAAATTTAATTCGTGATGGTATCCCACTCCCGTCCTTCATCGCCTCCGCACAGCTTTGCCAGTCCATAAAACATCTAAATAACGGGCTGCTTACCCACGTTACCTACAGCACAAACACACAATGATGAGCTTCGCTCAGTAAGTACAAACAATATCTCACAAATCATTTTCATAAAATCATATCATCACATGTAACATCATGAATGTTCAAAAATGCATGTAAACTATGTGTGTTTCTTGTAATACAAACTCTTTAAATTTTTTACTAAACTATGATGAAGAGTTCTGTAAATATTTTATATTAATATCTTATCATACAACTATCTTGGTTTTACTATGTTTATGTGTTATAGCAGATTTTATAAATGTATAGGTTAGTGACATATTCTAGTTAAGTTTAGGTAAAGGCTAAATTGACTAGGGGGTGTTACAACTTGTATTTAAGATTTTCTTTTTCATCATTTCAACTTTGACGAGAATGTCATTAATGTTTCTTGTTGTTTTTCAATCTCTAAGTTAACGCTTTGTGGCTAAATTTGAAAAATTAATTTTTGGTTTCTAATCCATTATCTATAATTGGACATAAAGTTACTTAATTTGAGAAGGATATTGTAATACCTAGATTTTTCATGTCACTAATTTCTTCTTAAGAAATTAGATTCTATACCATAAAGGTATTTATGAAAAAGTTCAAGTAAGAGCTTTTGTTTGATTATGTGAATTCTTTTGGGTCAGTAAGACTCAAAATAGGTTTTTAAGGTTAGAAAACGCTCTTTCAAGTCAAAAAGGACGAAAAAGGACGTAATTTCAAAAAAGTCAAATTTGACCAAGAAAGTCAAAGTTTGACCAAGAGTGGTCAACGGATTGACTTGGCAGTATTGTATGATGCAGTACGAGAAAATACTGTAAAATATGTCAGTATGGGCGAGATAGCTCAAATAGGCTTTAAAATCACCCTAGAAAATCAAGCACACCTAGTTAAGGTCAAGGGCAAAAGAACGTGAAAATTTGAAAAACTTGGTCACCAAGTAACCCATTGGGGCCGGTCACATGCAGGGGCAAAAATGTCAAAATTTTCACTTTTGGGGTAAAAGTGCAAATTTTAGAAAATTGATGATGTAAGCACATGATGTCATCAAGATGATGTCATCATGATGAGATAAGCTTGGCTTGTTCACCAAGAAAGCAACCGGCCACCTAGGGGGCATTTTTGAAAGAATTTTCACTTTTGGGGCCAAAGTGCAAATTTTGGAAATTTGGTGATGTAAGCATGTGATGTCACCAAGATGAGGTCATCTTGCCTTGCTCTCCAAGTTGACAGCCGGCCATCTTGACACCTAGCATGCCAATTGCATGATTTTCTCAAAATTTAGGGGCTAAAATGTAATTTTTGGAAAGTTTGCATTTGCCTATAAATAGGGGTGGCATTTAATCATTTAAATCAGAAAATTTGGCCAAACTCTTGCCATTTTTCTGCAGAAAAATCCGAGAGAGAGAGGAGGAGAGAAATCAAGAGAGAACCAAGAGAAAAAAAAGTTGGAAAAAGCCAAGGGAGGCTAGTTAGTGTGCATGTTCGGTTTCAAGCTAGACACCAAGGGCAAATCTGGAAATTTTGGACCCAATTTCTGGGCAGTGGCCGTGCAGGGGTGAGGAAGAAAGGGGTGAAAAATTTTGGTGCCATTTGGAGAGCTAGAGCAGAGTGTTTGGAGAGCCAAAAGGGAGGGAGATTTCGGTTTGCATACCCTAACCCATCCCTAGGGTTAGCTAAGGTAAAACTCCCTCAAACCCTAACATTTTTCCATGCAAGTTAGATGGGATATTTATGTGTATGTTTGTATGTGCATGGCTGAAAATTGGAACCCCATTTGGAGGGGAAATCCGGACTTGTTGGCAGCCAAAAGGGAGGAGTAAGGAAGTTTGGAATCCAAGCTAGTAAACCAACTTCCAAACCCTAGAGGTAAACCCTAAAACCATAAGCTTTTGGTTTGAGATTTAATGTGGAAATTTAAGTGTATTTCCAAGTCCAATATGTAAGAGCATAAGCTCAAAGTTTTATGGTTAATGCCCTAGACTAGGTGTGGTGCTTGATTAGGGTGTTGCTTAAGGGTGGTTGCTTATGGTTTTGTTTATGCTTGTGTGCATTATATTTGTGCTTGTTGCATGCTAGGATTGCATGGCTTTATGGTTGGTATGTTCCCTATTAGTGTGCAGCCGGTTGTGGCTTGTGTGCATGGTTATTAGAGCTAGTCATGGTTTGGCTTGAATGCATGTATGAAATGTGATGCAACTCTAGTTCATGCAACCCTAGGTTTGAGTAGATTTGGTTTGGGTTGCATGGCTGCGTTAGAATCACGTGTTGATTCATGTGAGACGTTAGTTAACGCTGCATGTTGGTTACTTAGGCTCCCGCGTGATCGGTTGAGTTAGTTCCGCAAAGTAGGACGCGTAAAACCGAGTAAGCACAAAAACTGGCAGATTCGGATCAAATCTGCCCAGTTTTTGGAAAAGAGAAATATAAGGCCTTTAGAGGCCGAATTGGGAAAAACGTAAAACATAAAAGTTGTTCGGAAGAGGTTTTCCTAGGGGGCAACGTGAACCGTTTCCCAAAATGAGACCCCAATGGCCTCCGTTTACCCCAAAACCCGTGGCTGATCCCCAGACCCAGTTTTCACTCAGTTTTTCGGGGTCAGCCAGTTTCAAACAAAAACTGGGACGAATCTAGGCCGAATTGGAATTTTTGTAAAACATGAAAGTTTTAGCATTTTTCGAGAGCTACAACTTTCGTGAAGAAAACTTTTTCAGATTACAAACTGATTTTTAAACTGGGATTGTTTTTCGAAGGGTGCGCAGGGAATCCGAAAATTCCTGCACCATTAGCTTTATAAATGTTTCTAGAAAACTGTTTTTCTACTACAAACTATTGTTTTGATTATGGAAAACTGTCCAAGGGCATTTTTCAACCTCAAATGATCTTATAAAGCACTAATCCAAGAGTTTGGATTTTTACGATTTAAGTAAAGGATTTTTATAAGTTAAGAAAGAAGTTTTGGGATTAATTTCCCTAAATTTCCAAGTAAGGAAAATGAATTTTGCAAGCTAGAGTATAGCAAGCGATTAGTTTACGAAAGGTAACCGGGAGTTATACCCGAGTTACTGGATCAAGCCAAGGCCCAAAGATTGACCCAACGATGGTTGACCATAGTTGACCGAAATTGACCATTGTTAACCATAGTTAACTTTGGTTGACTAACAAGTGGATTTTAGTTTGACCTTAAGGGTTACCCAATATAACCCTAAAGGATACCCGTTTGAGCTAAGATATTGGGTTAGGAAAGTAACCTAATGATTTGTGGATTAAGGATGAAGCCCAGGGTTGGAAGATGATCTAACCCTAATGGTATGTTATGTTATGGGCTTAGTACACAAGGTTATCCAATGTAACCAAGTAAGACGTTATGCACAAGGGACATACAACCAAGACCATGTAAGGTAAGCATGTTGGTTAGGTCACCAACATTTCATGAGTTTAAGTTAGACAATGTCTTTTATCGAGCAGGATAGAACCTGCAGCTGTACCGGAAAAGGAACAGCGTTAGTTGGGACAATAAATCAAGAGCATAGGACGGAAGGTAAGTACAACTCCGCCTACAACATGAACACATGTTTGTTTGCATATGATGTTTTTAAGAAATCATGAATAGTATTTCATGATTTATGATGTTATGAAGTAGTACGTTTATGTTAAGATGTGTTATGACATGATGTAGTATGTTATGAAGTATGTTATGTTATGTATGATGTTACGTTAAGACGCAGTATGTCCATATTTCATGTTAAGTTATGAGATAGTATGTTATGATAAAGTATGTTATGTTTTATGTTTGATATCTTGGCATCATGAAGCATGCTCACTGATTATGAATCATATAGTAAGAATAAGTTCTTAAGATACGAGATAAGTTAAGTAAAGATTGTTATGTTGTACTGGCTTGCCTTGTGGTGGGTTCAAATGGTATATTCCATGGTTTGACTTGGATTGGATTGGCTGCCTTCACTACTCCATGTTAAACGTCTTGTTTCATGGTTTGAGTTGGATTGGACGGACCGCCTTCAACCACTCCATGGTTATGTACCACAGTACATGCGCACATGTTATAGAGTAAGATAATAAGGAACCATAATTGATTAATAAGAAATCATAACCTGTTCATGCATTTTGTGTTTCAGTTGCATGCGGATTGAATATTGTGCTTACTGGGCTTTTAGCTCATTACTTACGTTCATGCTGTAGGTAAGCTACCTACCGGCAATACCTGATACGAGACTGTGGAAAGACGGTGCTGCGGACTGTGAAATGTGGGATGGACACCACCACGGATTTCCATAAAAGGTGTTTGAAAGGAAAATGTGTTTACATTATGTTTTAAGTATGTATGGCAAGGTTTCAGTATGTATGGCAACGAGTTGCCTCGTGTTGTACTGATCCGCATTAGGTCGGGTTGGTCCACGATTTACGTTTATGTATGATAGCTTTCCCATTAGGTGAAAGCTCAGTACTCGAGTGAGTACATACGAAGAAGATATGTTCCTATATATAAGTTTAAGTTTATGTTTAAGCCTAAGTTTAAGGCTTCATGTTTTATGTAAGTAACGTGTTTAAGTCACGATTTTAAAATGAAGTTAAAGCTTTTAAGTTTTAAAGGAGTAAAAAAAAAAAATTTACTCTAAAAATTGGGTAAGTTTAAGTTAAGTAAGTATAGTCACGACCGTCATTCGCGTGGTCAGTCATACGTGGGTGGTCGGGGCGTGACAGATATTCTATATAAACACACCCTAAGCTCTTTGAATTTGACACTTTAGTCCTTGAACTTTTTTTCTTGGCAATAAACCCCCTTAAACTTACTATTTTTAGCACATCCAGTCCTTTTTTTTACTCACGTTCATGATACGGATGGTTTTTTAAATGAGCACACTAACACGTGACAGCCAAGAAGGGTATTAATGGTAATTTATACTTAATTTCAATCCAAATTATTTTTTAAATTCCGATCCAAGTTTGGGCTATAATTGAATTAAGTTCAAATTTTCAAATAATTATATTGAAATTAAACTAAAACTACTAGCAATGCTCTTTTTGGGCTGTCACGTACAAATTATGTGCAACAAAACATCTCAATTTTAACGAACATATTATGTCAAAATTTGTAAATTCAGGTGGTTGATTTTAAAGGGGAAAAAAAGTTTAATGGACTAAATTGTCAAATTCGAGAAATTCAAGTGGTATTTATACCAAAAAAAAAAAAAAAACTAATTGAGAACTAAAGGAAGTCGGGACTTTCTATGTGAAAGAAAGTTAGTAAACAGGATGAACAACTAGTTTTGACTTTAAAATTGTTGTTGTAATTTTGATTAATAAGATATTGATTTTCGTAATGATGTACGAGAAAATTGATTTTGAAGCATGTCATCAACAATATTTAGAAAAATCAAAAGAAACGTTGAAATTCTTGGTAAACTCAGAGCACATTTTGGTTTGAATTGGCAAGTGATATTAAAAGGTTAACCTAGGTTAAAAGGGTTAACATTTTAAGTGGAGTGACACAATACCCTTATATGTCTATTGTTATTGTTGTATTTTACGATGTGGGACTCGGGTCTCTTATTACCTTTAACATAAACAATAGCTTGTTTTTTGTTTTAGAATTCCCGTTTTTAAGATCACCCATTTGAAACAATTAAGTGTTAGGTCCATCAACAAAATTTTTAAGGTTCTTTTAGTTTCAAGATATATTTTAGTTTCAATGGGATGAAATTACAATAATGGAAGAGGTTTTTCAAAGAAAATTAAGGAAAATTATAGCATTCAACATATTTTATAGGTACTTTTAAAGTTTGTAACAAATTTTTTAAAAGATTATAGATTATAACATATTTTCACCGGTGGATCCTTTTCTTGGATTTTCTAATAAATATTTGAATTTTCTAATAAATAACAAATTTATTAAAAAATTAAGATTTTTTAATGAAAATTAAATTGGATCATCAACTCCTTTATTGTATTAATTTTTTTAGTAAATGCATGAGAAGTGTAATTGAATTCAGATATATAATTTTATTTCTAGTGTGTTACTAACTTTATGAAAAGTATCGTAATTATTGAAGTATTTTACATTTATTGTTGGTTAAAAAATTAGTAACGCAATCGGTAGTTTTATGATTTATAATTCCAGTCATTGAAAATATAGGGTGGAGTTATATTTTCTTTTCTACAATTTTCCTAGAAAAGAAATATTCCTTCCCTCTCTCATTCATAATATATATGTGTGTGTGTATATTTATAAACAAGTTGGTTTGTGATCTTACCATTAAGATTTAAACATGCCAGTTTCAATGAACCTGTTAGAATGTATTTAAAGTTTGTTTGATCATATTCTTCTTTCTCTTATTTTGTTGAAAAAAAAAAAAATAGGACAGCTTTCAATGAAGACAAATAAATATGAATAACACAGTTTAAAAATTCAATAATGTTTTTATTTTTTGAGAGATTTAGATGTAAATAACCCTTTTTAATAAGTTTTCTAACAAATTACCGAAGTATTCAAAAATTAATTAAAAGGCATTTTTTTTCTAAAATGATCAATTAATTTTCTTAAATAGTCAATCAGGGATTGACCAGCCAATATTATTAATTTGGTCAATTTGTAATTGACTACTGCTAATTACTGATTGATCATAATGTAAACAATCAAATTTAATAGTCAATCACTGATTAACCATTAATTAATCAAGTCAATCACTAATTGACTAATAATTAATTACAGATTGAGCAAATCTGGAAAATGACAAACGGTCATTTTGCTAAATGAAAAAACTTTCAGCCATCTATTAAATTAGGTGACTAAAAAACACCACCCAGCTTAATTTTTCATTTTTAAATCAATATTAATTCATATTAATAATTATTAGCCCAAGAATCCATATCTAATTTAAACGTGCTAGCTAATACAAAGCCGCTTGTGGCCGGACTAATCTTATCATATTACCATTGAGTTACTCATTTTTAAAAATTAGTTACATCTTTTTTTTAGATAAATGATGAGAAAAAATAACTAACATTGGATGTCAATAATGAGTTATCATTGAGATAACACAACTTCCGGTGCATGTAGAGATAGTGACAATAATACTTTTGAAATTTGAAGCCTTAAGCGAACAATGCACTCTCGATTAACAAAACCATTATCTCGATAGAGAAAGTGATAGTTGCCCACAATTATTATGAACCATTATTTAATGAAGTTGGATTTCAAAAAATAAAAATAAATAAAAATAAAAATCAGTTAGAATGCATTTCAAATACTTTTACATGCATTTTGTAATATTGTTGGTTAGAGAGAACCATTATCTCCCGTTGGGACTAGCTTAGCAAGGAATTTGAGTAGGAATAGGATTTTATAGGTTTAATGCCTAAGAATACATTTTTGTTTGTCTATAACAAGTGAGAATCATAAACTAAAGAGTACTATTACTATGTCATGATCGTACAACCTCCACTACACTACATTGTCATTAGATCACAGATGTAGGCCAGTATAAGTTACTGATATACGATTGATTATTTGTTCTTTTTATTAAAGAAAAGAAAAATATAAAGACTTTTAGATTTCAAATTTGAAATCCAAACCCTTTCTTCCCATCCTCGAATCTGATTATTTGCATTATTACAGTATCAACTTCCAATTAACTTATTGGAATTTTTTTTTTTTTTTTTTCTAATTTCATTGAAGCATTCAAAATAGGTACTCATTTTTTTCCTTTTTATGTATAAAATAATTAATAATGAGATATAACTGTAAATATAATTTTTATATATGATTTAAGGTAAGTTGTTGAGTTCTACTAGAGCTAGCTAGCATCCATATCCACATACTTGTATAACGGCATTATCTTTCTTTGCAATTAATTAAAGCTGAAACCAAAGCAAGAAACTCGTGGTAATTAGAGTAGGTAACAGAGAAAAAAATAGCACGTGTTCTGATAAGTGAGAGAATACCTTATGTTACAAAGCAAAAACAACGGCCAAAGACATTGTTTTATCAGTGTAAATATATATGTATATTAGAACAAAACTGCAGTAGCTGGTTTACATGCGAAAGCGAGACAGCATTAATTCTGTAGAAAAACATTTTTCCATATCTTAACATAAGAATAATAAAAGTAGTCTATCTCAAGGCATATTTGAGACTGGTATTCAAGACGGGAGTTACGGTTCAATTCTTGAAGAAGAAGGGATTCTTCATCGAAGTGCTATTAGGAATATTCAGATTAAAAGAAAAATATATATATATTTATAGAAAATTCCCAAAAAAAAAAAAAGAACAAAGAAAGAAAGAAATAAGAAATGGAGGTAGTAACGGTAGTGATAGTAGGAGCTGGCCCTGCAGGCCTAGCTTCCTCAGCTTGTCTCAATGTTGAATCAATTTCCAACATTGTTCTCGAAAGAGAAGATTGTTGCGCTTCTCTTTGGAAGAAACGATCCTACGATCGTTTAGGGCTTCATCTAGCCAAAGAATTCTGTTCTTTGCCCTACAAAGAACACTCTCCAGAAACCTCCACTTTCATGTCCAAAGACACCTTCATATCCTATATCGATTCTTATGTCTCCGAGTTCAACATCACCCCTCGTTATTCTCGCTCCGCTGAGTCCGCGTTCTATGACGAAACGATGAAGAAATGGAGGATCGAAGCGAAGAACGGGGTTTCGGGAGAGACGGAGAGCTATTCTTCTGACTATCTTATCGTCGCGAGTGGTGAGAACAACGAAGCTTTTGTCCCTGAGGTGCAAGGGTTGGCAAGCTTCAAAGGTGAACTGATTCACTCCAGTGAATACAAGAATGGGAAGCCGTACAAAGGCAAAGATGTTTTAGTAGTTGGTTGTGGAAATTCAGGTATGGAGATCAGCCATGATCTTGTCGACCATGATGCTCGTACAACCATTGTTATTAGAAGCCCCGTAAGCTAATCTCTCTCTCTCTCTCTCTCTCTCTCGCTTCTATTTATTACATGTTCAATGTTTCTCAAAATCATTTTTAAGCAAAATTTCCTTCTAAATCTTGCATGAATGCCATATATAATGTCGTAGAACTTAATTATGTCCTCAACTCACCAAGATCATTGCTTATTTTCTCTCTTTTGTTAATTAAAGAAAAAGAAAAAGTTTTTTTTTTTGACAGACAAAAAATCCCTTGACATTTATTTTTTTTTTTTTATTTTTTTTTTTTGTGAAATGAGAAAGAAGATAATAACTGGTGGGCGTTATATATTTACTTCATGATCTTTCCTAGCAATTTCTCTTTTATTGAAAAAAGTGTCTCCCCGCCAAGGTTATGAACTTGCATGCATATAGTCCACTGCTTGACAGTGTCCAGAATTGATGCCTTATTTTCTGATCTCTGCCTTGATATTTACAGGAAAAAAAATGATTTAAAAAAAATAAAAAATTAATCCTTTGCCACGTTACATCTTTCTCTCTTTTTGCAACTTTCTCTTCTTTCTCCGGGTGAGATTTTCAGAGAAAAAACGTGATATCCCCTAATCGGATAAGCTTGACGTCCCCGCCGAGGTTATCAATTTGCATACACATTGTCCTCTTCCTTCTTGTTTAAACGTTCAAAAGTGCAGTGCATGTGTGACATGTGTAAACTCTATCCAATTAAACTTCGCATTAGAAAGTAACTCCCATTTCAGTTTCTTTTGTAAACGTTGCTTTTTTAGAGATGCTCTTGTTTAGATTCCTATCATAATTACAATTAAAACCATAAAATTTTTCACATGCCCCATTTATAATACTTAATTACAGCTTGTTTGTACGTTTCAAATATTCAGTTTCATGTACTCACAAAGAAGATGGTGCATATGGGGATGATAATGACGAAGTACCTGCCTGTTAATTTGGTTGACACTTTGATCTCACTCGCGGCAAGGTTTACCTACGGAGATTTGCCAAAACACGGAATTTGTCGACCGGAGCAAGGGCCGTTTGCTCTCAAAATGCTTTGTGGAAAAACTCCTGTCATCGACGGTGGAAGCATATCTCGTATCAAATCAAAGAAAATAAAAGTAATTAACAATAATCTTATGAAAGTGTACCTTAATTTTTCTACCTTACTTTGAGGTCAATATATGTGATAGAGCTTAAAAGAAGACACAGACACACACGGTTCTTGCACATAAAGACAAGATTAATTTACTAATTTAATAATGACTCATAACTAATTAGTAAAATATTATAGGATGTAAATGTAATATTCCTCTTTTAAACTAGGTTTTGCAATCGTTTAATTTATATACTTTACCTAAAGAAATTAATTATTACTTTTATCCTATTTTAATTGTTTAGGGATTGATAGGTTGTCCCGGAAATAGTGAACATTAATGGAACCAATGTTGAGTTTGTGGATGGAACTGAGCAAAAATTTGATGCAATCATATTTGCTACAGGCTACAAAAGTGGAGCCAATAAGTGGCTCAAGGTAATTATTAAATGCTACAAAAATAACTCTCTCCCAATTTTAGTTCCTCTTAATTCATTTTTTACATTTCTATTAATTACTTTTGCAGGATTTCCAACACGTTCTTGACGATGAGGGAATGCCAAAGAACAAATATCCGGACCATTGGAAGGGAGAGAGCGGCCTGTACTGCGCCGGACTGTCGGGAAGAGGACTGAACGGGATTTCTTCTGATGCAACTCACATTGCAGCCGACATTCGCGAATTGCTAAAGAACAAAGCCTGATCAAGACTACAATCGCTTCTAGTAAATCCTCTTAGACGATCATGTATATAAGTTTGAACTTTTGTAAGTCTGTACTAAGAGAGAAGGTTGGAATGAATCTCCTTAATGCTCCTTTTGGCGTGGGCTTGTGGGTTAAGCTTATGAGTTCGTTTCAGTTCCTGATTTCATTTTCATTTTCTTATTTTGAGCGGAGGAAAACAAAAAGAAACTTGTATTCTGCAAAAAAGAAGATATAATCAGAAAGTACAAAAATACTTCACCACCACCATCTCTTATTAGCCACCAGCATGACCACCTTCTCTAAAACAACCATTATCACCTGTGTGTGCTGTAAAGCGCCAAATATACCGAAAAAACAAGCTTCAAAAACGCCTCGTGATAGAACTAATTTCTAGCTTTTGTTTCAGTTTTCACTGTTGCAAAGAAAGATAATGTCTTGATATAAGCATGTGGATATGGATGCTAGATAACTCTAGTAAAACTCTACACCTTATGAAATCAGATATGACACTGTCAGTAGACTATAACTGTAATCACTATCGCATTGCTAATTATTCAAGGCATAAAATGAAGAAAATGAATACACATTTTAAATGTTGTAATGAAATTACATTTCTCTTTCTTTTGGTAAGTTAAATGGAAGTTAATATTGTGATAATGCAGATAATCAAAATCCTGCTGAGATTAGCTTACACAGAAAGACGAGTCCGTGTTCTGATAATTAAGAAAGAGGGTACCTTTTTTCTTTTTCTTTTTTGTTTTGGGGGGGGGGGGGGGGGGGGGGGGGGGGGGGGTGGGTGGGGGGGGGGGGGGGGGGGGGGTGGGTTAGAAAGAGAATACCATATGTTACCAAGCAATACTGGTGGTCAAAGAGAATATATATAATATTATATGTAATAGTAGAAAAAAATTGAAGTAGCTGGTTTACATACAGAAGCGAGAGCGTTATTTTTGTAGAAAATCAATTGTCCATAACTTAACATAATAAAATTGTCTTTTGTTCTAAGCTTCATTTCTTTCTTGATTATTTTGACAGAGAGAGGATTCTCCATGAATGATTCGAAAGATAGAACAGCCACCTTTATTTTATGTGTATTTGTGTGTATGTATTCATCTGCATAAAGATAACGAAATGAATTCTATTACGAGGCCTATTTGAGGCATATTTGTCGCTGAACAACACGAAACAAGTGCTAATGGCTGTTCCGGAGAGCGACAATCGAATAGGCTGGCGGTCATGACGATGGCTGACAGGGATTGTGGTGTTGGAGTGCCTGGAGGGGTTTTTTGTACTTTCTGACTATACCTTCTTCTTTGTAGAACACCGTTTTTTTACCCGCTCTACTAGATGTAATAAAATGAAGAAGGAAATGAAGAACTGA
Source organism: Ficus carica (assembly GCA_009761775.1). NCBI lineage: Eukaryota > Viridiplantae > Streptophyta > Magnoliopsida > Rosales > Moraceae > Ficus > Ficus carica. Next base: position 41,656 of record VYVB01000569.1, read on the forward strand.
AACGTGCTTTAAATACTTAATCCTCAATCCCACGCGAAAAGGAGCAGTACGTTGAGTATTACATGAGAAAAGTTACAAATTAGGAGCTTATAAGTCATATTAATTCCAACCTTATTCTCTCTTACTACAGACTTACAAATTAGCAGTAGCAGTTGTTGTCTTGATCAGGCTTTTTTTTTAAAAGCCTTTCGCTACTGTTGGCTGCAATGTGAGTTGAATCGACAGAAATCCTGTTGAGTCCTCTTCCTGACAGTCTGGCACAGTATATAGGATGTTCTCTCCCTTTCAGTGGTCCGGATATTTCTTCTTTGGAATTCCCTCATTGATAAAAACATGTTGATAATTCAGCAAAAGTAATTAGTATAAATGCAAATAAATAAAAATAAAAATAAAAATAAGAGGAAAGAAAATTGGGAGATAAATTAATTTTTCTCGCCTTTAATTACCTTGAGCCAGGTGTTGGCCGCACTTTTGCAACCAGTTGTAAAATGACTAAATTTTTGCTGGCTGCACTTTTGTAACCAGTTGGTCGGCACGGCCGCCTTGGTCCGCCGGCGTTGCAGTGCTGCTGCCGGCCCCTGTACAGCCCAGCAGGGCCGTGGGCTGGTGCTGCAGCGCCCAGCCCTGCTGAGTGTTGCGCATTTTTTTCCTCAGTTTTCTCTTTTTAAATTTTTTGGCTTGGAAAATTTAAAACTTTCAAACCATTAGGATTTTGACAAATTTTTCTTTACGAAAAACATCTGTTTCATGTTCATCAGAAAATCCAGTTTTACCTATAAAAACTTTGCTTTCAACAAAAAAAATAAAATAAATAAAATAAAATAATTATTTTGCCATATGAACGACTTCGTCAGCGCCTTGGGAGGCAGACGGTTACATTGCAGTAATATATGTCATAGAATGAGAGGGGGATGTGTACTAGAAGACAAACGAAAAGTAACAAAATTTTGAAGGGGAAAAAAACTAAAGGAGGAATTTTGTTTCTTGTGGTGTTAGTGGGCCCTTGTTAAATGTTAATGTCTCGCTATATTATTTGTTGGAGAGAGAAAAAGGGAAGGAGGAAACAGGAAAAGAATCCTGCAAGTGGCATATATAAATTGGGAGAGAGAGTAACTGGTATCAGAACTTTAACAAAAATAAAAAAATAAAAGCAAAACTAACAAGAATAAACCGCCTTTGAGAAAACATGTAACTGGCTCAACTTAAAAGGCCGTACTCACTTTGAATATGTTTACAACATTTTTTTCACTTTTTTTTTCTTTTCCCTAGGATCTTTATTAATGTTTTGTTAAATAATTATTAGAGATCAATATTCCAATTAAGTTTGTTAATCTGCAACAAGATATATATAGTACTAGCTATATAACACGAAAAGAAGTGACATTTATTGAAAGCAGTTCCGTATAATGCAAAACACAGTTTTTTTTTTTTTTTTTTTTTTGGTCCACTGGTTGCTTTAATAAAATCACAAAAGAAATAAGGTGAGTGAAGTCTGAGCCTGATTCTAATTTAATCTTTACTAGAGACTTACATTAAGAAGAGTGAAATACATGACTATCTAAGATCGTTAAGGAGAACTACATTAGAAGCGGTTATAGTCTTGATCATGCTTTGTTTTCGAACATTTCATGAATGTCAGCTGCAATGTCAGTTACAGGGACAGAAATCTTGTTCAGTCTTCTTCTTCACAATCCGGCACCATATAGGCACGTTTTCTCCCTTCCATTAAGTCCGGATATGTAAGAACCGAATTGTGATGGACCTATGATTTCCTTAGAGATAAGGAAAATCTAAGACTGAACCATGTATGTTGATATGAAGCTCATGATCTGAGTTGAATATCAGTATATGTTTGAGTTCTCGTTTAAATAGCTACGATACTCAATGATAGTCAAGTATGAGGCCTTTTGAGAAAAAAGGCAGAATAGGAATTTATGATTTTATGCCGGTCAAAGTTTGACCAGGTTGACTTTATGTTTGACTGAGGTGGTACTTGCAGTGTGATTAACAGTATGAGAATTATACTGCGATTAATCGTCATTACGTATGAATGAGCTAGAATAAGCTATGAGACCACCCTAGAAAAAAATCAAGCACAATATTTAGAGCAATATGGACTAAATACTTTCAAGTCCTAAGAAAATCCTATACGCAGACCAATTTTACGCAGATGAATTCTGGACTGTAGTCCAGTATGAAAATACTGTTTTTGGTTAAAAACAGTATTGATATTATTTAAGTTAGTAAGGAAATGGACTGCATGATTATATTAAGGGATTTTTGGAATCAAGTGGATAATTATGCAAGAATTGGAAGTCAAGTGGTTCCTCCATAGTCGGCCACCTTCAGGGACTAAAGTGCAAATATTTTGTCCATAGGGGCCAAAGTGCAATTTTTAGAAAAGTAAGCTAGATGATGTAAGCATGATGTAAGCAAGATGATGTAAGCACGATGATGTAAGCATGATGATGTAAGCATGATGATGTAAGCATAGTGAGGTAAGCAATTGCTTGGTGAACAAGCAACCTCATGGCCGGCCACCTAAGGGGGGTATATGGGCAAATATTTTGCTCCCAAGGACTTATGGGCAAATATTTTTCTCTTAAGGGCTATTATGTAATTTTTGGATTAAAAATAAATCCAAAAATTAAATTATTTATCACCTATAAATAGGTGGTTGGGGGGGGGGGGGGGGGCTCATTTTGTTCACAAAAAATGAGAAAACACCCCAAAACCATGCCAAAATTTATTCTCACACTCTTCCCTAAAAACCGAACCCTAGAGGAAAGAAAAAGAGAAGAGAAAGTGTTAGGTGGTGGTGGTCTGAAAATTTGGAGAAGTCACCAACCAAGTTGGCCAAAAATTTTTGGGAACCCACCAAGCCAAGAAGGCCGGTTGTGGTAGGGAGCAAGGAGAGAAAGTTGGTTCAAAAATCTAGCACCAACCTTTGAGTTGGTTAAGGTAATTCTCTTTAGCACCCTAAGCTTTTTAATTGAGCTTTAATTGAAAATTTAAGTGTATTTCCAAAGTTGGATTGGAAGAGCATAAGCTCACCAATTATGTTCATGCTCTAGTTAGTTTCACTCGTATGTGCTTTATTAGGGTTTGGTGGTCTCTAGTTATGTTTTGGTGCATGGTTATGATCATATGTGTTAAAGATTATGTGGGTTTTGAGTATGCCTACTATATGTTTGTTATATGTCCCCATAGGTTTAAGAATGAATATATGATCATGGAGACGTTATGTAATACGCTGCATGCTTGACGAAGGCTCACGGTTGCGACCGTTTGAGGTAGTGTGCGCGTAATTTTATGTAAAAGTTGACCTAAACCGAAAGTGTCAGTTTTTCGGGTAAAACTGAGCAGCTTTCTGGAAAGTGGATTTTGAGGCCCTTAGAGGCCGAATTTGAAGAAACTCAAAACTACAAAGTTGTAGCAAAATGGAAAATTCTAGGGGATAACAAGGACAGTTTTTAAAAAAAAGGCTCCAAAGGCCACTGTTTTTATAGAAACCCGAGCCTGGTCGGCCAGACCCAGTGTGCACGGCTAGGCAGATTCAACAAGAAAAATGGACAGGTTAAAGGCAGATTTGGTTTTTAAGCAAAACATGAAAGTTGTAGTATTATTCGAGATCTACAACTCTCATAGAGAAATATTTTTCTAATTCTAAACAGATTTTAAAGTAAAATTAGATTCCCAAAACTATGCAGGAAACAGGAAATTCCAGCGCAGGATTTTCAGAAAAACAGTGCAAAAGCAGGAAACTCCTACACATGCACTGATAACTGAAATTAAGAAACTGTTTCAAAGATTATTTTCAGAGCTTGACAGTTTTTAACTGTCTTTGCTTAAAAGTTAAGATTTTATGAAAATACGGTTTTTATATAGATTTTTAAAGAAAACTTGACAAAGGTTTGTCAAGAAAGAACAAATAAATAAATAATTGGGCCTTACCCTATGGTTACCGATAATAACCTAATGGGGTAATACGTTGTAATTAGTTGGGCCTTAGTAAGAGTAGTAACCAAATACTATTCAAGTATGATTGGGCTTGGTACTCAAGGTTACCCTAAGTAAACTAACAATGAATTGTTTAAATATGTTGGGCCATGAGCCGTAGGGTTACGGCAAGTAACCGATCGAGTGATCATAAGAAGATATAGGGGACATATAACTAGGGCTACTCATGGATGTTGGTTAGGATACCAACATTTAATGATTATGATTTATAGTAAGATAGAATGTGAATGAATCTTATCTTACACCCTGTTTGGAAACAGGAGTATGAATTGTTGTCGTGTCATGTTTGGACGATAAACCAAGAGCGTAGGACGACAGGTAAGTACAACCCCGCCTACAGCATGAATAAAACGTTTTTGTTGCATGACATGTTTATCAAGAAATCATGAAATTGATTTATATGATTTACATATGTTATATGTTATGGTGCTTTATGTTATGATGGTTTATGCTATGATGTTATGATGTTATGTTATGATGTCTATGCTATGATGTTTATGTTATGATGTCTTATGTTATAGTTTGTGATTATGTTATTTTATATATTTTGTTGTCGTGACATCATGAAGCATGTTCACGAATATTAAATCACATGGTAAGAATAAGTTTTTAAGTCATGAGATAAGATAAGACAAGTTAATGTTATTGTGTCTTACCGACTTGCCACGAGGGCGGGTTTTAAACGGTTTAGTCTATGGTTTGAGTTGGATTGGATTGGCTGCCCCAATCACTCCATGTTAAACAGTTTGTTTCATGGTTTGAGTTGGATTGGACTGGCCGCCTCCAACCACTCCATGGCTATGCACCACGGTACGTGCACGCATGACATGTAAAAGACCCAGAACCAAGTTAATATAAAATAAAATTAAAAAACATAATCAGTTCATGCATTCGTGCACTTAAAATGTTTTGCGGGTTGAATGTTGTACTTACTGGGCATAAGCTCACTACTTACGTTCATGTTGTAGGTAAGCAACCTACCGGCAATACTTGATGCAAGACTGTGGAAGGCTAGCCGGCAACTGTGAAATGTGGAATGGACACCACCACGGATTTTAGAAAATATGTTTTGTAAAATATGTTTTAAAATATGTTGTATTATGTTATATGTTATGTTACGTTATAATGAAATATGGTATGGGTAAGGAAAAGTTTCAAGTATGTATGGCAAGCAAGTTGCCTCGTGTTGTACCGACCCGCACTAGGTCGGGTTTGGTCCACGGTTTGAATATGATAGCTTTCAAATAAAGTATGAAAGCTCGGTACTCGAGTAAGTACCTATAAGTAAGTATGAGTTTAAGTAAGAGATTAAGTCAAGTTTAAGTTTGAGTTTAAAATAAAGTTTAAAAAAAAAATTTACTCTGAAATTTTCAATAAGTTTAAAGTATTTGAATAGAATTAAGTAAGTTAAGTAAGTACGGAAGTCGCGGCCCTACGTAGCGTAGGTCGGGGTCGTGACAGGATATTTCTTCTTTTGCATTCCCTCATCGTCAAGACTCAAGAACATGTAGTAATCCTGCAAAAGTAATTAGTATAAATGTAAAAAATTAATTAACAGATATAATTTTGGGAGACGAATTTGCTTTTGTAGAATTTAATTATCTTGAACCACTTATTGGCTTATCTTCACCTTTGCAAGGCTTCCCACACTTGTACTACTAGAATGAATCACTTCTCAATTTCAAACTCTCCAACCCTTGCACCTCGGACAAAAGCCTCATTTTCTCATCACTCGCGACAATAAGATAGTAGGAGGCATATCTCTCCATATCCCTTGAAACCCCATTCTTTGCTTCGATCCTCCATTTCATCATCATTTCATCGTAGGATGCAGACTCGACGAATCGAGGACAACGAGGGGTTATATTGAACCTGGAGACATAAGAATCGATATAGGATATGAAGGTGTCTTTCGAGATGAAAGTTGAGGTTTCTGGAGAGTTTTCCTTATGCAAAGAACAATATTCTTTGGCTAAGTGTAGGCCGAATTGATTGTAGGATCGTTTCTTCCAAAGAGATAGGAACAATCTTCTCTTTCAAGAACAATATACGAAATTGATTGCACATTGGGACAAGCTGAGGAGGCTAGGCCTGAAGGCCAGCTTCTACTATCACTACTGTTACTTCCTCCCTTTTTTTTTTTTTTTTGGATTCTTCTAATCTTTATTCTTTCTTTTAATCTGAATTTGCCAAATACCACTTCATGTTGGTTTGATTTATATATAACTCTCATGATATGGTGTACTTTATTGTCTTGTTTAATGAATGCTTAATACATCAGCAAGGTAATTAATTGAAGGAAAAACTCCCACTTGTTTCTCTCTAAGTATTTATTTTTATATACTTAATATAAGGGACATGATAACTATGCACTTGCTCTACAAGAAATATATCTGATTTCAAGATCTTTGAATGAATTAGTAGAACTTAATAATACACGAAAGCACAATGTCACTAATTTTGGAAAGAAAAATGAAACTTCGTTTTAGGAAGGTCAAAGGTTTCATGACGTACAAATAAAATCAGCTTTCAAATGGATTCTTACGCCTTCTTCGAAAAAAAAATTCCCTTTTTAATTATCATTTTTGTTTAGTTTGTCTATGAAGCTAATCTATCCCTTTTACCAGTCAAGAAGGGATTATGGTTTGAATCGTGGTTCGAATAAGGAAAACCCCGCTATCTATTTTTAGTGGTTTCTTAAATAATCTAATAAAAAGGCCAAATTATGTGTTTATTACTCTCTCTCTCTCTGTTTTTTTTTTTTTTTTTTTTTTCCTTCCTTTTTTTAAGCAAATTTTAGCGGGAGACTTTATCTCTCCCCTCCATTTATTTTTTTAAATTATTTTCTTTGTATGAATTTTAACTTGAATGACAGAATTCATTCTGCTATATGGCATCCGGTGGCCAAAGATGTTTTTTATCAATATAAATTAATGAATATTATATTAGAACATAACTGCAGTTGCTGGTTTATATACAGGATGGAGAGCGTAACTTTGTAGAAAAGCAATATTATATATTAGAAACGTAGATAGAGATAGAATAATAGCCACCTTCGTCTAATGTATGTAGAGTGAATGGAATTAGTTCTATCACGAGGCATGTTTGAGGCTTGTATTCGAGGCATAATTGTCACTGAACAGCACATACAAGCGCTAATGGCTGTTGCAGTGGACGACAATCGAAAAGGCGGCCATGACGGTGGCTAATGGAATGGTGATGGTGGAATATCTGGAGGGTTTTCTGTACTCTCTGATTATACCTTCTTCTTTGAAGTACACTTCTTTTTTTTTTTTTTTTTTTACTCTGCTAGATGTGATAAAATGAGAAGGGAAATAAGGGACCGAAACGTGCTCAAGCCCACACAAAAAGCAGCAGTATGAGTCTGACAAGGTAAAATCAGGAGCTTATAAACAACATTTTTATAACATCCTCTCTTGTTACAGACTTGCTAAGAGCATTTAGGAGTACTAAATTGTAGTCTTGATCAGGCTTTGTCCTTCAGCATTTCACGAATGTCGGCTGCAATATGATTTGCACCGGAAGAAATCCGTTCAGTCCCCTTCCCGACAGTTCGATGCAGTACAGGCCATTCTCTCCCTTCCAGTGGTCCGGATATTTCTTCTTTGGAATTCCCTCATCATCAAGAACATGTTGGTAATCCTACAAAAGTAATTAGTATAAATTAAAAATAATAATAATAAGAACAATTAAGAGGAAAGAAAATTGAGAGATAAATTTAAATTTGTAGAATTTAATTACCTTGAGCCATTTATTGGCTCCACTTTTATAGCCTGTTGCAAATATAATTACGGATGGGAGAGGGTTTCGGATGGGAGAGGGTTTTTTTAAAAAAGCTATGGAGAAAGGCGTGGCAGCGGAGGGAGGCGTGGCAGCGGAGAGCCATCAGAGTTGAGAGAGGGAAACTAGTTCGGGGCAGCGGAGGGAGGCGTGGCAGCGAGAGAAAGATGGAAGCTTCGGCTGTGGGAGGGAGGACTGGAGGCGGAGGGAGGACTGGCGATGGAGAAAGGCGTGGTGGCGGAGGGAGAGAGCGGCTGGCGGAGGGAGATAAGGAGTGAGGGTTTCAAGAGAGGGAGAGAGAGAATGAGGGTTTTGGATGGGAGAGGGTTTTTTAAAATAGCTTAATCTTAAAAAAAAAGGAACATATCACAATCGTTTTTTAAAAATGGTTGTGGAATCCACGACGGTTTACAAAAACCGTTGTGGAAACTAACTTCTACGATCGTTTTCATAAATTCATTTCCTCGCTTTGTTTTGTGAAATCCACATTATGTAGTAGTATTTGGTAACCAAAGAAAAATTTTCTAAAGATAAAAAATCACTTGATCAATGTTTGTTTGTCTTTTTTTTTTTTTTTTTAAATAAACTGATAGAGGATATAACTGATATGTGATTTTTTTTAAATTATTTTTTAATACATATTCTTAACTGTTCATCTTTCCAAAAAATTTCTCTTCTATCTATGTGGCTGAGATTTACGAAGAAAAATGTCTCCCTCAGCTTGCATGCATAATTTTCGATTTTCTTAAAATAGTTTAGAGTCGGTGCCTTATCTTCTCTCTGTCTTGTAATTTAAAGAATAAAGAGAGTGATATTAAGAACAAAAAAGAAAAAGAAAAATCATTTACCATGTTTTAAAGCAAATTAAAAAGCAACCCTAGACATGTTCTTTGACAATGCTATGTTTTAAAATAGTACCATGTTTCATAAACATGTCACGGATTATTTTATGCCATTGATCTTTATGTCATGTCATATTTACGTATCATATGCATCATGACTAATAATATCACAAGTTAAGAATCTTAGTCTTAGAATTAGTATTTGTTTAAGACTTCATGTAGAAGTATGATTTTAAGCATATTCATCAAGAATAAAGTAACAAGACTAAGACAAAATCAAGATAAGTGGAGTGTTGTACCAACCTTCCGCAGATTGTGAAGGATTATATATGTTTCAAGATTCCCATAATTGTTAAGGATCTTACAAACCCTAACTTTTTGTGGATTGCGCGCATCCGGTACGTACACAAAGGGCCCACATTTTAAGTAAGATAATGAGTCTATAATGGAAGATAAGAGATCCATAATCGACAATAAATTGTTCATGTATAAGTTATACGATGCTTGTCATGTTTTTGTGAAATAATTTATACTTGCTGAAGCGTTAGCTCATTAGGTAAGAAGCCTGCAGCTTAATTTGGTGGGCTATGGGGACGATGCGGCAAGTGAAGGGTGGTGTAGGATACCAATATGCAGACTTTGCCGTAAACTCTTTTAAACTATAAATATACACATATATATTTCAATAAATTGTATTATGTTACGTATGTGATGTTTGAAGACTCCGGTTAAATGTAACTATTACATATGACTTTATAATTTACGAAATAAGTAATGTGTATGCACGGTAAAATTTACCTATATAGATTAGTCTATTTATGTTGTGTTAAAAAAAAATTTCTAAAATTTTCAATAATAACTTTAAGTATTTAAAATTAAAATTTAATTTAAGTAACATGATAATGACCTACGTAATCGGATCGTTACAAGACGTGGAAAATTTATAGTAATTTAGACTTAATTAATAATAAATGTAATACACATTTAGGAGAGGGAAAAAAAAAGGACGATATATGTATAAACTATTTAAATGTTAAATTTTAATTAATTGGGCAAGCGTACCATGTAAATCTACTGAATAATTTCTCCTTTTTTACGTTGACTAAGTTTCCTAATTAATCTGAAAACCAGCCATAATGATTTGGTTTGTCTTAAAACAACACATACTATAACGACAATATGATTTCGTGAGTTTTTTTTTTTTTTTTTTTTTCTAGAAAATAAATGTAAGCTATAGAGAACATGTATAAATGTCAGCAATAATGTAAAAGTTTTCAAAATTACAATTAATTAATAGAACCAAAAAACCTTGGTCTCGTATCAATTAAACTCCATTCCATTGGATCATATGATGATAGTAGCCGATCAATAAAAACACCATTAATAGTATGTTATCAGAATAAATACCAATTAATTGAATCACTATATCATTTGTCAATGCATAATATGACAAAAGTGCACTGTTTTAGATAAAGAAAGAAAAAGAATCAAAGAGATCAGTGGACCATTGTTTTGTTGCGGATTACATATTCTGCATTTCAACTTAATAATTAAGATTAATTGTTTTAATTAGTTTAGAAATAATAATTATACATAGCAACTCTGTACGTCGATTAACTAATCTCCGTAAGTAGTTAATTAGATCGACAAACTTATGCTTTTTTGTCAACCATGACATAGTAACTTTGAAAAGGGCATACTACCGAAATTGAGATTCGAGCATGTCAACGGTTAGATTTATGGTATTTAATTTATTTTTTTTACTATTATTTCTAATGATGTCAATCTTTTATTAACAAATTTTGATACGATTTCTCATATTTAATTGGACATTAAGTACCTTCATTTTGGGAAATAACGGATAATGTTACAACTTTCTACATTGAGAAATATTTAGTAGTTAAGATCCATAACTAGTGATGATGACAAAAGTGTAATTTTTTTCCACCAGTCTTAAGGTGTTAATTTTCATAAAGACAACAAATGCTGAATAACGGTATCTTAGATTTTTCTTAATAAGTTCTATACTTTAACGAGAATGTCAACGATTCTTATCATTTTTTGCCTTAAGGTTAATTTTCTTTTCTTTTGAACAATGGATTTTTTGCCTTACTATACTTTAGCTGTCTACTATAAATTTTGTTCATTAAATTAAATAAATAAATAAAAGCTGTACATGTAATTTACACTGAAGAGGATCTTTAAATAGTTGAAAGTGTCCAATAAACAAGTAGACGGAAGCAACTCTGCTCTTCTCAAAGAAAATTTAAGATTTTTCAATATTTTTTAAAATTTCTGATTTGTTAATGTTAATAATTGTTCCCATTAATTACTCATCTGAGAAGACAGTGACTAAGCGCACCATTGTACTAATGATCCGTATGATACTCTCTGTAGACACTTTTTGGATACTATTCAAAAAGTTTTCTACGTTGTTTTCTCTCTTAGAAATTTGAATCTACTTCAAATACACTTTTCAAACCTATGATACAAACAAACAAAAGCAAAAGCACATACCTCGACCCCGAATTCACCTTCGTGATGTTGATAATCTCAGGGCACATACCACGTCTTGCAGACCAGAACTGGCTTTTGAATCTTTTGAAATGAAAACTTGACAAATACTTTGATGTCGAAAACTTTATTTTTCCCCTTCCGCACTTGCCAATTTCAAGATTTAAGGAGGTTATCGAATCCGAAAATCTGAAAAAACAAGCAAAAGCACAAAGTAAGGCAGCAAGTCAACTAGACTGATTGACAAAAGATGGGCAGAACAGGGTTATTCAGAATATGATGAATGTAAAAGCTAAGTAACAAAGCAGGGCACATAGGCACGACATGAATTATAAGAATGTAGATCCCAAATAAGTTCAGTAATGTAGTTTGCTTACACCCCGATGCCCGTAAACCACACAAATATACATTCTCAGACATTTATAGATGCACATGTGATATTTGGACCAAGGAATTTGTAATTAAAGTATTTGATTATCCAGTAACGGAGCAACAATGAAAGAACAAGCTTTCAGCTTAGAGTTCGGCTTTCTGAAAGGACCAGAAGACAGAGTAGATGCATAATCATAAAGATGAATTCATATATGTTCAGCCTATTTATGAAATTTAGTTTTGCTATTAATTGTCCATCTTCAAGCTCGCCGTGTTTAGCCACTATTTCCGCAACAAGGCAAGCAAAAGAACCCAGAAAGATTGAAACGTGGATTAAACTTATCAGATATAATTTTGCATTGACGCTAGACAATTGAATTGATACGAGGCCCAAGAGCACCTACATTTTCTTCTGACCCCATTACAAAGCATGATTCTACTGACATTTGGAATAAAATCAAAAAATAAACCATGGAGAAGACACTCAGATGAGTAAGGAAATCATCAAATCCAGGCATATAACTACCAACAGCAGTGAGCTGGGCAATCAACAGGCATAGGATCTGCTTCATCATTCTTCATGGTCTTCTCCCCGAATCCAGCAAAAATTTAAAATATATATATATATATATAGACAAATAACAAGCACGTATAGACACTACAAAATTAGATTTGCATTATACCATGTCTTATTCTAGGAAGAGGTTAAATTCAGACAACTGAAAGAAATTTGTACCTAGAAGGCAAACATTTCGGCAATTACAATCCAACTTCCCCAGCCACAGAAAACAAAAGATCAGCAACCAGGACCTGTTCATATCCAATACACATGTGCTTCTTCATTGCGTCGCCTTTTTCATTAAAACTTTGGTCTTTCTGACCAATCGACCATCTGTCATTAAATAGTCCGACCCATTTATCAAAATGAACGGTAAGAACAAACAAAATAACAAGGAAAAATCCATAGGCTGAAAAACAAAACACAGAGATTAAGGCTACTAGGAAACTTACTAGTTATGTCTAAGAGTTTTTTCATGAGACGACTAATACAAAGCCTCACTCGTTTGTCCCATGGAATTTTCTTGTAAGCATTCAAGTGGCTAACTGGATCCAACTACTGCCAGGTTGTTTAAAAATGTTCTCTTCTTTCATTTTGCTTCTCACCTCAATGGAATTATCCCACATTGAGGCCGATGCATAGATGTTAGATAGTAAAACATAAGTTGACGGCTCTTTTGGTTTTAACTCAATCATCTTCTGTGCAATCCGGTTCCCTATTTCAATATTCCCATGTGTATTGCAAGCGCCAAGCAATGTTTTCCACAAAAGATATTTTGCTTGTAAGTGGAACGGTGCATTTTCTATCAAAGACTCTGCCTCTTCAACCCGTTCATTTCTACCAAGGAGATCAACCATGCAAGCATAATGATTTACGGTCACCTCAAGGTCGTAGTCGCTTCTCATAGACTTAAAAAAGTTCCTACCTTCTGTTACAAGCCCTGCATGACTACATGCAATTAACACCCCAATGAAGGTGATACCATCCGGTTTCAACCCAGCTTCTTTCATCTTGCCAAAAAGTTGAACAGACTCCCTGCCAAGCCCATTATATGCGTATCCAGAAATCATAGCTGTCCAGGTCACCAAATTGTGGTTTTCTGTTTCATTAAACAACTGATGCGCTTCATAGATGCTTCCGCATTTGCTATACATATCAATGATGGAAGAAGAGACATGTAAATGAGACCTGAGCCCAGTCTTGATGGCCCAGGCATGGAAGCACTTTCCCATATCTGTCGCTGCCAAGCCAGCACAGGCTGAGAAGCAGCTGGAGAAGATGGATTCGTCAAGTGAAAAATTGAGCGAACTACGAAACTCAGCAAAATGCTTTAGAGCTTCCTCATAGTATCCATTCTGCACCCATGCAGTTAACATAGTGGACCACGAGACGAGATCTTGCTCTTTAATTAATGAGAACACCGAAAAGGCATTATGAATTTCACTTTTGAACGTGGAATACAAAGCAATCAGTGAGCTTTCAACAAAGGGATGGGAACCAAATCCTATTTTTATGACAAAACCATGGATCTCTTTTCCTCTACTCAACACTTCTAGTTTAGCACAAGCCTGGACAACAACAACAACGGTGAATTCGCTTGGTTTTGCCGATTGTGAACAAAGAAGCATATCATGAAACAACCTCAAAACGTCCTCAAATTGCCCAACTTGACTGAGGCTAGCCATAATGGTTGTCCATGAGTACTCATTCCGCACTTGCATTCCCTCGAAAACCATTTTTGCATTGTAAACTGCCCCACATTTAGCATACATCTCAATCAGAGCATTTTCTGTGGATAATTTGGAATCAGAATCACCAAGACGTTTCAGAACATGACAATGAAAAGTCTTTCCTTGCTTTAGCATATTCAGATCCGCCAAAGCCCGGAGAATGCAATTGATCGTAGATTCGCTTGGTTGGAGACCTAGTTCCCTCATCTTCGAAAACACTTCTACGGACAATTCATCCTTCGAGTTCAGAACTAAATTGCTGATTATTGCACTGAAGCATATTTCATCCTTTACTCTAATCTCATGGAAACATCTAAAAGCATCCGAAATCATTTCAAGATTACCATACATGTGGATAAGGGAACTTCCCAAAAATGAGTCTATCATGAACCCATATTTCACAAGACTGCAATGTAGTTGCGTACCTTTTGATGCATTCTCTAAATTTGAACACAAACTAAATGCAATGGAAAAGGTAAACGGATCTGGTTTATTACCTTCTGAAAGAAACATGGAATAAAAATCCAACCCCTGTCCAGCATCTCCAATCTGATGAAACCTGGACAATAAGGCACACCATACCACATTGTCCTTATCTTTGAGATTCCAAAACAGTTGACGCGCATTATCTAGGAATCCCAATTTTGCATAGACGTCAACAAGTGCACCACCCACCATCACATCATTTTCAAATCCAACCTTTATAGCTTGGCTATGTATCAATCGTCCAAGCTGAGGAATCAACATGTTGCTACATAATTTAAGAATAATTGAATAAGTGAAACAATTTGGCGATATGCCGTGGTGCATCATCTGAAGGAACAACTTAACAGTTTCATTTGCATTAGACATTTCCACATAACTATCTATCACTGTATTCCACGATGCTTCAGACCTCTCCTCGGGTGGAATCCCATTAAAGAACTTATAAGCATCCTCAACATCGCCACATTCAACATATAAACCAAGAATTGAAGAAGTACAAAAGCTATAAGACTCGAACCCGGACTTCAAAACTTGACCGTGGATAGCCAAACCCGTGGTAAACTCATTCACAATTCTACAAGCCTTAAGTGCCAAAGAAAAACCAAACTCATTCGGCCACAACCCAGATCGACACATGAGATAAAACAGACGTAAACCAACTTCGTAACCGCCATCATGCACATGACAAGAGATCATACTCGTCCACGAAACTAAATTTGGTTCAGGAATTTCATCAAACACCAGATGGGCATGCTTTAAATCACCGTGGCTAGCATAAAACTTGATCATATTGTTCTGAACAAACACATCCGAATTGAGCCCAGTTTTCATGCACAAGCAATGAACAGACCTGCCATATTTCGGGTCTCGAACATCGACAAGACGCTGCAAAAGCGAGGCACAATCCTGAAAGCAAAAGCCACTGCTTTCTTGTAGCTTGTGGAAGCTCTCAACGTGAACTGATCTTTTGATCACATTATGTTTGCTCAGTTTGAGTATCTGACTAGCGCAAGTTGAGAAGAGAGAAAGTTGTGTTATTTGAACCGGCATTAATGGCAGAATAATCTTGTCTAAGCCTTGGCTTCAAACAAAGTGGCTTGTTGGTTCGACATAACATTTCATAGGGAATTCAAAACTTTGGAGTTGAAGAATTCGAGAGAGCGAGTCGTGTGTGGGTGGCGGGGCAGCAGGGTTCCTTTTCCTGGGTGGCGAGCAGACCAGAGGTTCACCGGAGACTGAATTTGAACTCTGAGGAGTTTTTAGTGTTTGTGGCCCTTTTTTTTTTTTTACTTTTTTTTTTTTCAGAAATTATAGCTCATGGTTAAAGAAAAAAAAATTATATAAATAGTTAGTTTTTAAACTCTTATTTAAATAAATGATTGAAAATTACCTTTAAAAAATTATTGAAATTTTTGTTTAAGAAATTTTTTAATCAGATATTGATTATATCCAATTAATATTTAACCATAAATCAATTATTAATTATTCAAAATCAATCACTAATTATTTAAAATTAATTAGTTCAAAGTCAATTTATGAAAAATACTTATTAATAGTGATTAAATACAAATTAGTCATTATCAGTCAGTGTTAAATGACCTTATTAAAAAACTTCTTATAAAAACATCATCTACCAACAAATGTGGTATATGTCCCTCAATTTTAAAGTCATTCGTAATTTACCCTTTGAGTTTCAAAAACTTTAAATTTATCCCCTAAATTTTGAAGTAGTCATACTTAAACCACTTTTATTAAAGTTTTTGTAAAAACAAACTTAAAAAGAGGGAGTTCAAACTTGAAATTTGGGATTTAAATAAGAATAATTGGCCTAAATAATCTATGAACTCTTTACAATGTGACGGTTTGGTCCCTATTTTTTTTTTCAACCGTGATAATCATAAACTCCTATTTTCTTAGCCATAACAGCCCTTTCCTTCTGATTCCGTTAACAAACTCACGGAATTGTCATGTGAAAAGCGCGTTTTATGCCTTTTTAAGGAAAATACCCCTAAAAAGACGAAAATAATCATTATTCATATCAATTAAAAACATTGAAAAACAGAGGGAGAGATCTGAACTGAAGCAAACCCAACGCCCCAACGCCCCCCCCCCCCCCCTTCTCTCTCTCTCTCTCTCTCCCCCCTCCCCTCCCTCCTCTCTCCCACAAGTCCTACGTTGGTCGTCTCTCCCCCCCCCCCCCCCCCCCACCCACCTACAGATCTGAACGCCGGAGACCGAGAGACCGTCTCTCTCTCTCGCCCTCCCTTCCCCCCGCAACAAATTCGATACCGAAGATCGAGAGACCATCTCTCACTCTCAACCCCCCCCCCCCCCCCCCAAAACAGACACGATGCCGAAGACCATCTCTCTCCCTCGTGAGCTCCCTCCCCTCCCTCCCTTCCCCCGCCCCCAGACCTATAAGTCTCCCTCTTTCCCTCTCATTTCCTCAGTTTCCGATGCCGAACGCCACCACCACCGCCTTCTCCTTTCAATCGTCATCATCTTCGCAAGTCCCTCGTCTGAGATTGGGGGAGGAGTGAGATGATAGAGAAATTCTAGGGTTTTTTTTTTTTTTTTTCTCTTATTTCTGTTTACGAGTGTTTTTTGTTAAAATCAAATTTATTAGTAGATTACTAAAATGTCATTTCATATTAGGTCACATGTCTTGCACATGATGCATTCCACTAGAAATTTAACAGTTTTGGATGGAAATTTCTAAAATTGCCAACATTTAAAGAGTTTAGGCTCATCACGACAAAAAAATAAAATAAAATAAAAATTAAGGAACAAACCGTCACCTTATAAAGAGTTCAATGATTGTTTAGGCCAATTACTCTTTAAATAATTCTCATTCACAATTCGTATTGAACTTATATAAGAATATATAGAGAAAAATTATAATCAAAAAACATATAAGATCAAGTCCTAAAATAAAATAAATTAATATGTATAATTTTACGTAAATTTTAAAAATTAAAAGAATCGTAAAATTATACTATATACTAAAGGAGATGTGGTTTTTACTGTTCCTTCTCCAGTAAAGCACAGTGCTTTTTTTTTCTCCTCTCATTTCGCAGGCTTAGCTACAGGAATACACAGTCCCGCACAGTGAAATTACGGTTTTGCCCTTCTGTTTCCTTCTTTTTTTGGACCCGCACAGTAAAATGCCCATTTTACCCCTCCTAGGCTGCTCTGCCAGACTGCCACTGTCCCCGACTGTGTCATTCACTGTTCAATGAACAGTTTTTTTTTTTTTTTTTTTTTTTTTTTTTTGCTGCTGTGTTTTTTTTTTTACTTTTCTTTTCTTTTCTTTTTTTTTTTTTTTTCTTTTCGTTTGCTGCTGTGTTTTTTTTTTCCTTTTTTTACTTTTGTTGTTGTTGTATTTATTTAATTAATTTTTTTTTTTTACTTTTGCTGTTGTTGTTTTGTTTTGTTTTTTTTTTTTTTCTTTTTTTTTAACTTTTGGTGCTTTGTTATGTTTTTTTTTTTTTAACTTTTACTGCTTTGTTTTTTTGCTCAGTAAATATTTTTATTTTTTATTTTTGTTGCTTTACTACAGTTGTTTTTTTTTTTTTTTAATTTTTATTGTTTTGCCATAGTAAAAAGATGTAATATTTCACTGTTTAATAAACAGTGATTTTTGTTTTTTTTTTTTTTTATAAATTTTTGTTGTTTTTGCTGTATGGTTCTTTTTTCCTACAGTAATGCACAGTAGCTGTTTTTTCTACATTAAACTGTCGATTTTGCCCCTATCCTATGTACTGATTTTGGCTTATCTACAATGGAAGGACGGTTTTGTCCTCACTTATTTTGCCTTTTTTTTACGTTAAATTTTAGACATTAGATTTCGATCTATTGTTGTATTGTGTTTTTGCTCACTTTGCCCCTTTTTTTTTTTTTTTAAACAATTTTTTACTTTAAATTTTTATCTTTATTTCGGATTTTTTTTTGTGTCTTTTTTGTTTCTTTTGTTCTATTTTTTAAAGACCCCTTTTTTTAAGGATTCTGCATGCAATTTTTTTCTTTTTTGTTTGTTTTGTTTTATATTTTAGAAATCATTTTTTTTTAGTTTTTGCATGTATATAACCTAATAAAAAATGTTTTATTTTTTTTTAAACAGTAAAAAAAGAAGAAAATGAGTTATATATTTTATTTTATTATAATGTTTTTGTTAAGGTTAGTTTTTTCCAATTCTTTTGAGTTTAAAGATTTTTGTTCCTTTTTTTTTCTGCTTTATTTTTTGTATAATTTTTTTTCTTTAAATGAGTATAACTACAGAATATTTTTTTTCTTTTTGCTTTTGTTTTCATTTTTATTATTGTTAGTACTATTGTCATTTTGATTTTGCATCTTCATTGTTGGAAGAGATCTTGAGAAGAATTATATTGATTATAATTATAATATTTATCTTAACCAACTATTTTTATCATATAATATTCAGTTTTTTTATTTATTTTTTTCTTCATTCCTGTATAACATACGGGTATTAAACTCGTTATAACTAAAAGAATAAATCAACCAACCAATATAGAAGAATAAAGTTCCGACTCTGCAATTAAAAGATATAGAAGATAATAATCTTTTTTTTTTTTGGGGAGGGGTGGGGACAGATACTTCGTTTATTTACAAGTACAAATTTCATCCAATTTTCTACGCTCTGCCACCTAATTTGTTTTCATCCAAACCAATCCACAGACATGTGTGGACCAAATCACACATCAAACTAGTACATAAAAATCCTCATCAAAACAACAAATGAATAATATACCAATCTCCCCTCAAACTCAAACTCAAAACAAAGTAGAAATAAGAAACCAAGCAAAAGACCGACACCAAATGGCAGCTTATTCCAACATATTGAAGCTTTCATTCCTGGCGAGCCTTCTCTCTGGTCTATGGCCAGTAGAGGAAACCCGACGACACGACACGAACTTAGCAGTGTTCCCGCCAACATGTAACCGCATAGAGTGCCCGGTGTTTGAAAGCGTTCATGTCGGAAACGGATACGAGATTCGCCGCTACAATTCCACCATGTGGGCTTCCACATCTCCCATTCAAGACATCTCCCTTGTTGAAGCCACCAGAACTGGTTTCTTGCAGTGAGTTTTTCACTCTCCGTAGTTTATTATCTTTTTTTTTTTTTTTTTTTTCTTCTTCTTAAATAATGAAAATTGGTTTTGTTGTTGAAATTAATTTGGTTATCTTAATTGTTAAAAGGAAATTTGAGCATCTAGTTGAAGAGGTAGAAAAGATTAATAAGAGCAGAATCAAAATAAAGTAGAAGAACCACTAGAGGATAAAAATAGAACTAGGAAAATAGAAATAGAATCAAGAATAAGAACTCAAGGGAAAGGAAACAAAAATAAAATAAAATAAACTGTACTTAATTCTAACTATTTTTAATAACCCTAATAAGCATAAATTTATACTCTAATTAATAATAAAGATAAAATACCTCTAAATAAATAATTTTACAAATTTATAATCGCATTCTCCATCAGTAGTGTTGCAAGTGAGCACCGGTTATTTGGTTTGGTAGTTAAGCCAATTCTTCCGGCCAAAAAAAAAAAAAAAATCTTGGGTTCGAATCATTTCTGTTGTTATATATAGTGTTATATATAGTGAATATGGTGTATATGGACAATTCACTTTGTGGGTATGTATTAACTGCAAGAGTATGCACCGTCTATCCTAATTAAAAATTTTAAAAAAAAAATTATAAAAAAAAAAAAGAAGTTGCAAATGGACAAGAAGAACTAGGATATGGTTGATTATCAAAAAAATAGAATTCATCGGATGTGCGATCTAAATCACATATTTTGGTTTTATCATAAAATTTCTATGCAAATAGTAGGGCTTGATGAACAAAATCTTAGGTACATGTTTTGTTACTTGGAACAGGCTATTTGACTACATCCAGGGGAAGAACTTCTACGAAGAGAAAATAGATATGACAGCACCGGTAATCACCGAAGTCTCACCGAGCGACGGACCCTTCTGCGAATCCTCATTCGTGGTGAGCTTCTACGTGCCAAAGAAGAACCAGGCGAATCCAGCTCCCGCAAAAGGCTTGCAAATTCAGAAATGGAAGCCGACGTATGTGGCAGTGAGACAATTTGGTGGCTTTGTATCGGACTACGAGGTTGGAGAGGAAGCTGCTGCACTGCAAGCCAGCATTGCCGACACAGTCTGGTCCGACGCCATTGAGAAGAACCGTGGAAAGGACCGTACTTCAATTTACATAGTGGCGCAATACAACTCTCCGTTTGAGTTTGACAATAGGGTGAATGAGATTTGGATGCCGTTCAATTTGGAAGAGTGAAGATGAGGCCGCAACGTAGGAGTTAAAGAGTGAAGAGAGTTTTCAAAATAAGTTGTGGTGAGGAAATGTTGTTGTGTATTGCTGTGGAACTCCTCTTGGTAGAATAAATAAAGTCTGAATTGGGATTACAGTTTTTTTTTTTTTTTTTTTTAATAAACAGTAATTGGCTAATTGAAATGTTTTAGTAGCGAGAGCAAAAGAGAGCAAAAGTGATTCCCACTGAACAATCTTCGCAAGAAAGTTCAAGCGAATGACCACCATTCTGACAACACTTTCATTTCCAGACTAACATGAGTTTTGATTGCAAGTTTATGTTGAATCTTCATCAGAACAAAGGCTACAAAAATACAGACTACTCAGTATTTGCGAACACCATAAGGCAAAGTAGAGGGCTCGAACCATTGAACATTTTGTGGCAAGATTTCACAAAAAAAATTTACTAGATCCAGAAGATTCTAAAATGAAAATTCAAGGGTCAAGAAAGTACTTTCAAGTCAGCAATGTAGCTTTTAGTAGTGCTCTCCCTTTCTGTCATAATCAGAAACCAAATTACAAACAAAAAAAAAAAAGAATTCTCAGAGCCAGAGAGAAGTGGGAAGGAAATGCCAAATGCTTTATAACTTTACTTTATGTTTAGAATATTCTTTCCTTGATTTCAAATCAGCCACAGACACCCCAATCAAGAAGATATAATTTAGACAGAAAATTGAGGCTCATCTTCTACCCAGTAAAAGCGTCTTTGCGCTAATTTTTTAAAAGGGTTGTAGAAAAAAGGAAAAAAATGTGTATATAATATATACTAATAATCTCATATCCGACACCTTCATAAAACACCACCTATATAACTACCGGTCTTGTCCGACCGTGTGTGTGTGCCAGATATGAGATTATAAAACACCACCTTTAAAAAAGAGAGAATTCCTATGTGTGTGTGCCTTTTGAGCCTAAGAGGCTCGCTAAATGTAAGCACCTTCGATCTTCAAAAGTAGAGTTGCATAAAAAGATGCCTCTTGCCATGTTGACTCAGCCTTATTTTATCCTCCAAAAGCCCCTCCAAGGATAGGTTATGGTGGTCCTTTAGAACACCTGGATCTCAAGTATATTCGTTCGTCTAAATATCGTAAAACAAACCTTACCGCTTGTTTAATTTAAAAATGCAAAAAATAAGCAAAACCGCAGAGGAACAACAGATCGAAAAAAGAGATTCATCTACAAGTCTAGAAACCCAGTATAGTATACATCAGATACCATATGAAACTGGAATCTTTAGAGGTGCATTTTCAGAGCTCATACAATCGAAAGCATAAATACCGGCAGAACTATGAGAGCTGACAACTCAGGCACGATGCTCTATTCGTTAACGTAAATGATGCATTGATAGCTAAGCCTGCATTTTTTAACCCTGAATTTATTTGGCTGATACTTCAATCTTACACTTAATACAGACAAAACATTTACCTCCGTGATACCTATCCAGATACAGTTAACTTGCAAATTTTTCACCTATGATACATACAATTTACATTTCTAAACGAAATGGCATTGTCAGGTTTATCAACACCGTTATTATACAGCAAAAGTTGAAAAACATTTCTAGCCAACATAAATTACACCATATATACCGAGTGTCGAAGCTGAATCCTTGCCCTTTCCAAGGATTCCTTTGCAGCATTTTTTTCTCTCTCTCTTTCCTCATGCAGCTTCTTTGCCGCTTCTGCTTCCTGCAATTTCTTTCCCGATTCGAGCATATCCTCTGAAATCTTTCTTGATTTAATCTTCAGCTCTGCATTCTCTTTCTTGCAATGCCTCAACTGATCCTCAATTTGAAGCAGCATCTCCTTCAAGTGTGAAGCCTCTTCTCCAAGTGACTTCAACTGCTGCTCGGAGGCAGTAACTGCATCCTTTGTCTCAGCCTGCATTGTTGATATCATGTCACAGTTAGCTCTCTCGTTGTCATACCACTCCATGATCTCTTCCGTGGATTGTTCAGCCATCATGGACTCCTCCAATTTGGCCAAGGATGATGCACATGAAATGAACTTTCTCACATGCTCCGAAAAAGACCTATAATCAATTGAGAGAGAGCTCAGAACAGAGAACGTTTTGTTTGCCGCTTCGGTCATTGACCTGTGATTGTGTGGTTCTGTGGACTCAAGCATGGCGAGCAGCTGATTTTGAACATGTGACCCTAATTCAGCAAGTGCCTTCGAGATTTGTCCCGTGTAATCTCTCCCTCGACGCATGCCAGGAATATTCTGAATGCCTAAAAGCTCGAAAAGGATGCCAGACTGAGAATCCTGACTCGGGATTTGCAGAGATGAATCAGGTTCAGCATTCATAGGAGTATGATGAGGCTGGTCATTTATATTGGAAGAATAAAAAGCATCCACGTCCTTGGGGACAGAGATAGGATCAAATGATGGGAAAACACCTATTAAAAGTTTGGGAAAGGAATTCATAACAAAATATGAGACAATGAAAAGAAAATAGAAATAACGGAAAGTGAAACCAACACCAGTTGAAGAATCCCACATAGGAAAAGTACAATATCGGAGTCAAAAAAAAGGCCGAACAGATTGCAGAGAACAAAGCTTACGACAAAAGAAAGGCTTTATTTGAGGAACCATAAGGCATCCAGTTTTTGGTGGGAAAGCAAGCCTGCCTAACCAGCCAGTTATAAGAATACCTAACATTTGTTGAATAGGATCTTCCATGCACAAATCAGAAGACAAAGTAGTCAGTTATAGAATAAGCAGAAAGCCGATTGTCGAAATGTAATAGAGAAAACACCTGCAACAGTTGCATATTCAGAAGCAGAAATCTGTCTCATAAACTCAACTTGCCGGCGACGAACTGCCTGAGAAGGTAAACGAGAAACTTGGAGTGATTTCTCCAGCTCTGCCTCTGCCCTTACAATCTCCTCAATGGTGAAGTCCAAATTATCATCGTGGTCCTCACTCTCTACGCCGATCTCTTCTATGCAAGGACCATGGCCTACAGGCGTGGACAATGGATTAGGGTTGTCCATGACTGGTGACTCAAACTTTGTCCTCTTTGGACTTAGATAGCTACCTTGACCACCCTCCGTCAAGCCAAGCGTCACGGTATTTGTGGCCCGAGTATCGTCAACTCCTCTCCTAAAACTACAAGCTCCATGTCCCTGTGCCAGAAATACAACCTCAACAGAAGCTTTTCATCATAAATCCTATAGAAATATACACACACACATAGAATAATTATGGTTCTCTAGTGAATATGCCGATAGACATGCTAAAAGTTGATAAATGCTGGTACGCTAAAAAGAAGCGGATTCACGGAACATCAAGACGTAGATGCTAGCTGTTTCTTTTCCATTAAGGGCAATAAAGACCTAAAAGCATTTCTCCCATGAACAAAACAACAACGGAATTCTTAAGATTATGAAAAAAGTCCGAGGTAATAGATGGTTCACAAAAATTTAGGACAAGAATCGGCAAAACATGTGTAAAAGTCGACAAGCTTTTGATATACCAAGAACAAAATAAGAGTGTTGACAAAATTATATGAAAACGACACGATGAATACCAATGAACATAGAGTCTATAATTAGAAGAGAGGGGGGGGGGGGGGGGGGGATGGGGGAAGGGTGGGTGGGGTGGTGGGGTGGGGTTGGGGGGAGAAATCAATAAAATACAAAATTGTAAGTTTACAACATATTCTTGCAATTCTGTCACAACTAAGAACAAGCAATAGAAAGATCATAAAAAGAACATAGATTTTATTAAAAATTCAGCTCATATATCATAATTAAGTTGAGTCCAAAACAAGAAACAAAAGGAAAACGAGAAAAGGGAAAATTGATCGCGACAGGCAATAATAAATCGGCAACAAACAAGTTGGGTAGTTGAGAACCCAATCATATAATAATTATAACATACACACACACACACACACTTGTATATATATAATAAATACCTTCTGAATGGGGCAAACAAAGAATTTCCCTTTCGCCTCAGACACAACCATGCAGTTCCCAGCACCACATGGGCACTCCGGATCGCCGTCCCGAGACCGATCCCGCTTAGTCTTGGAGTTGGACCCACCACCACCACCACTCTCCACCGCTACCGCCATTTCATCATACCACTTGAAGAATTTACACGTATCCTACCGAAAAAAAAAAAAAACCCAGAAATCAGAGTGAAGAAAAAAAAAAAAAAAAACCCAATACCCAGAAAACAAATAGAAGAGATAGAGAGGGAGAGAGAGAGAGACTTTGGAGCAGGAATAGAAAGGGCGGTCCGGGTTTTTGGCGGAGCAGGGGCCGTGGCCGTTGGGGCAGGGAATGTGAGAGATTAAGGAAGTGTCTGCAGAAGAAGAAGGAGAAGGAGACGAAGAAAAACGGCAGGCTTTTTGAGATGGAGACTGAGATGGAGGTTGAGAAGGAGGGGTTTTGAAAGGGCAGTCGGCTGCCCAGTGGCCTTTGTTACTACAGTTAAAGCAGCTGTCGTTTTGGCGTCTCTGAGAAAGAGGTGGAGCACTGTTGGTGGGTGTGGATGGCTTCGTCGGAGACTGAGAAGACGAAGAAGAACCCAAGAACTCCGTCGCCGTCGCCATGGCTGTCGCTTTCTTCTTTCTCTTTCTCTGGTATGTCTTTCTTTTTTTTTTTTTTTTGACAAATGAAATGTTTTTCTTTGTTTGACTTTTATGCTAAGAATATTGGAGGAGGAAATCTTCTCATGATGATTCTTTGACAGACTTCAGTGGCGTCTTACTGTAGTAGGAGTGAGAGAGACCGACAGACAAACAAAACTTACGAATTAAAAGTCTCCTTTGCCTTGACCGTTAAAATCTCCCAACATACCAAAATTGCCCCTAAATGATGAAGCTCAGTTTGGAACAACCATTGATAAAATTAGGGCCGTTTGAGGGACTTCTAGAGGCAGAGTTTCGGATAGTTTAGAAATGAGTGTTTAGGGCTCGTTTGGTGTATGAATTTGAGTTAAGATTTATAAGTTTAAATAGTGATTTTGGTTGATTTTTTCAGAAAAGATAAAAATCTTTTGAGGAAAAAGACAAAAATTGAGTTGATGGTGATGAGTTAAAATATGAATTGAAAATAAATTGTTATATAGAAACATTACAAAAATTTTAAATGTGTTAGGAAAAAATATATATATTAAAATGAATAATATTTCATTCATCTCGTTGTTGTGAGTATTTTGTCATAAGAATCATCTCATTTTGATTTAAAATAAGAAAGTTATTGACTTTCAAGTTCAAGTTTCTTGAAAATTTATAAAAAAAAAATTTATAATTGTAGATTTGGGAGTTAAACACTATCTGGAGATATTGCCCCAAACAACCCCATTGGAATGGCAAAGTGTTGAATGGGGAGTTGGCAAAGGGTATGGATTGCTTTGATATCCTCATTTCCGATCCTCAAAACCCCCCTCCCCTCATTCTTGTCTAAACAAGGGGCAAGGCCAGGGTCAGGATTTCTGATTAGGAAAGTCTTTCTCATATATGTCTCATTTTTTGTTTAATATATAGATTTCGCATTAAGACTAAAATATTGTCTCTCCATCCCCGTCCTATTTGTATCAAAGTCTCGCGAATCCTATCTACAAAAGGAAAATTATCATCCCTAAATAAGATATTAGATTTAACTGTCTCATTTATAATTAGAGAATATATATTTTTAAAGTGAATGTGTGTAGTTTCAATAGTTACTTCAATATTTACACATCGATAGTTATCGTTATTTTAACCTTTAGATACAAATCTGACGGTTATAATGAATTGAATAGTTGATTAAAAAAATTATGACAATTATTGAGCATTAAACTTATAAAAGTCATTAAATACAAGTTTGAATATACAACTTGTTATTAACTTGTTGATACGGCTTTTTTAGATTTTTTTATTTTAAATAGAATCTAAATTAAAGATTGACAACTTGTTCTTAACTTATTGATATGGCTTTTTTAGTTTTTTTTTTAAATTAAATAGAATCTAAATTAAAGATTTATTCTCTAATTTTTGAATCATCTTTTCCATTCCAGATTTTTTTATTTTTTCCTTTTTCAATCTACTTCTTTTTTTTTTTTTTTTTTTTTTTTTTTTTTGCTTTATATTCTGTAATTGTATTTTTTTTAAAAGAAAAAAAATTCGGTGTAAGAACTAAATTCTGGAGAATCCTATTAGCTACCAATACAAACACGTTAGAGAAGCGTATCAACAGTTTCTAGGGGGGAAAATATGAGCAAAAATATATATATATATATATATATATATATATATGTGCGCGCGCGTGTGTGTTATATTGGCCTTTGTGTTAAAAAAAAAGTTCCTGACTTTTTTTTTTAACACAAAGGCCAATATAACACACACGCTGCGCGCGCGAGTTTTTTTTTTTTTTGTTTTTTTAACAAAACACATTAAAAAAACAAAAAAAAAAACCTCCATATGCGTCGGTCAATCAAATATGCAGTGGCCGTATAAAAATTTTGAATGAAATTTATTTTAAAAAAATTATAACAGAATAAAAAAAGGAAATTAAAGAGAAAGACCGAGGTAAATCCTCTTTTATATATCATATCGATAGAACTCATTTTTAAACCGTTCAAATGTAATTGAATGGTTAAGATGTTGTTTGTGTATCATAATTATCATACATCTCACATCTAATTAAAAAAATTAAAAAATTTAAAAAAAAAAAAAAAAAAACCATCCCTTCCCTTCCTCAATACCGGCAACCTCCCCACCGACACCCGCGACGAGCCCCCGACCAGATCTGCCCCCCCCCCCTATTACCAACGAGATCTGGATCATCAGCGCGTTGGGCTTGTTGGCGTTGGGGGGGCAACAGGGCTCGTCGACACCGGTGGGGGTGGGGGGAGGGGGGACAAGATCTGGGTCGTCGGTGTCGGGGGGGCCCTTGTGTCAGATCACCGACTTCACCCGAGTGGGGGTTGGGGGCGAACATATATGGGTCGTCGACGGGGGGGGGGGGGGGGGGGGGGGGGGGGGGGGACAACTAGATAGCGTTGTCGGAGGCCCGAGGGGGGGGCGAAAAAGGGCTCGTCGCTAATCACTGGAGTTGCGGTGGTGGGGGCTTCCTCAGCGTCAGTTGGGGGGTGTGGGATCGGGGATCGGGGGGGCTGGTTTGTCGGTGCAGTGTGGGGATGGACAGGGCTCATCGCCGATCACCGGAGTTGCGGGGGTGGGGGGCTTCCTCGGCGTCAATCGGAGGGGTGGGAGGTCGGGGGCCTCCATCTGCCTTGGGGGAAGGGGGAGTTTTTTAATTAATTTTTTTTATATTATTTTTAATTTTTTTAGTCTATACTAATATAAGATAACATGCATTATAACTATCATACACAAACAAAATCTCAACCATTTGATTACATCTTAATGGTTTAAAAATGAGTTTTATAAGGATATTTACCATAGTGTTACCCAAAATTAAAGCTAAAAAAGATAAAAATTAAATTTCATAATTGGATTTTGAATTCCAAATATTCATTTATTCACCTCCAACAAAAATAATCTTTTAATTAATATTTAAAGTAAATTGTTTGTTTAATTTACTATAACAAGTCATGAAAAATATCACATCATCAAATGTACTTAACGTTTACTCTTTTTTTTATTTTATAATTTTGTCTTATAACCCTCCATGGTTACAAAAACATAATAACCATTAAAAACTCTTCCTAACGTGAATACTTATAAATTAAAGACTAAAAAACATCAAAAATTCCCCTTTTAACAAAAAACTAAAATTACAATACTTCTTTATAGTGAAAAAGGCAATTCCTAGTGTTCATATATTTACACAAAACAAAAGCATAATTCAATATGGTTTTTGTTGATGGTGTAATTTCTCTGACATCGGAGACCACCTGCTCACCAGTGAACATAGTGCACGTGAACAAATAGACTCATTTTCCCGCTCAGTGGAGGAGATCCGATCGCCCGAAGAGATCCGACCAAACCAGATAAGTCTGGTCAGTTGTAGGTCCTTTTCAGGTCACCGACTTGGTCTACCATCACCTCTGTTGGGTTGTTGATCCTCGAATTAGCTCTCCTTTAGGGATCTCGAGCAGACTACGATCGGGACCCAGGGTACTGACCCAGGCAACACTTCCCTGCCCACGACCGAACCCTCTTTGGGATGGTCGGCCCACGCTGCCCCTGCCACGTCATCCTATGCCAGTTGACAACAGTATTATGGCATGACACGTCACACCCACTACCCTGCACTACCTTACACCTGACGTTCGATATCTATCACTGTACCTTATTCAAGTCCCTGTGTCGGCCTCCACCGCGTAACCGAACTGACACAGTACTTACCATCTGCGCTAGTACTAATATCAGTACTCGTGTGCCCCTATCACCCGACTGGAAGGGTACGTTGCACTCGTCTAGTAGAGGTCCAATATTCGTACACTCGGGGCTTGTCTACCCGCTAGGACCACTCGGAATACGACCCACCAGGGTCACCTGAGCACCAACACCCATATTAAACTCCTATAAATAGAGGAGTGCATTACTCACTTAGGTATGGACTATTTTCCTTTGCCAAAACTCTGCTTCTCTGCTTCTACGTGCCAAAGAAGAACCAGGCGAATCCAGCTCCTACAAAAGGCTTGCAAATTCAGAAATGGAAGCCAACGTATGTGGCAGTGAGACAATTTGGTGGCTTTGTATCGGACTACGAGGTTGGAGAGGAAGCTGCCGCACTGCAAGCCAGCATTGCCGACACAGTCTGGTCCGACGCCATTGAGAAGAACTGTGGAAAGAACAGTACTTCAATTTACATAGTGGCGCAATACAACTCTCCGTTTGAGTTTGACAATAGGGTGAATGAGATTTGGATGCCGTTCGATTTGGAAGAGTGAAAATGAGGCTGCGACGTAGGAGTTAAAAAGTGAAGAGAGTTTTCAAAATAAGTTGTGGTGGGGAAATGTTGTTGTGTATTGCTGTGGAACTCCTCTTGTTAGAATAAATAAAGTCTGAATTGGGATTACATTTTTTTTTTTTTTTTTAACAGTAATTAGCTAATTGAAATGTCTTAGTA
Source organism: Ficus carica (assembly GCA_009761775.1). NCBI lineage: Eukaryota > Viridiplantae > Streptophyta > Magnoliopsida > Rosales > Moraceae > Ficus > Ficus carica. The sequence continues at coordinate 71,369 of VYVB01000569.1, forward strand.
GCGAGAGCAAAAGAGAGCAAAAGTGATTCCCGCTGAACAATCTTCGCAAGAAAGTTCAAGCGAATGACCACCACTCTGACAACACTTTCATTTCCAGACTAACATGAGTTTTGATTGCAAGATTATGTTGAATCTTCATCAGAACAAAGGCTACAAAATACAGACTACTTAGTATTTGCGAACACCATAAGGCAAAGTAGAGGGCTCCAACCATTGAAGATTGTGTGGCAAGATTTCACAAAAAATATCTACTAGATCCAGAAGATTCTAATCTGAAAATTCAAGTGTCAAGAAAGTACTTACAAGTCAGCAATGTAGCTTTTAGTAGTGCTCTCCCTTTCTGTCATAATCAGAAACCAAATCACAAACAAAGAAAAGAATTCTCAGAGCCAGAGAGAAGTTGGAAGGAAATGCCAAATGCTTTATAACTTTACATGATGTTTAGAATATTCTTTCCTTGATTTCAAATCAGCCACAGACACCCCAATCAAGAAGATATAATTGAGACAGAAAAGTGAGGCTCATCTTCTACCTAGTAAAAGCGTCCTTGAGCTAATTTCTCAAAAGGGTAGTAAAAAAAAGGAAAAAAATGTGTACATAATATATACTAATAATCTCATATCCGACACCTTCATAAAACACCACCTTTATAACTGCCGGTCCTATCCAACTGTGTGTGTGCCGGATATGAGATTATAAAACACCACCTTTAAAAAAGAGAGAATTCCTATGTGTGATTTCCTTTTGAGCCGAAGAGGCTCGCTAAAAGTAAGTACCTTTGATCTTCAAAAGTAAAGTTACATAAAAAGATGCCTCTTGCCATGTGAAGTCTCAACCTCACCTTATCCTCCGAAAGCCCCTCCAAGGATAGGTTATGGTGGTCCTTTAGAACACCTGGATCTCAAGTATACTCGTTCGTCGTAAAATCGTAAAACAAACCTTACCGCTTGTTTAATCTAAAAATTGCAAAAAATAAGCAAACTGCAAAGGAACAACAGATCGAAAAAAGAGTTTACGATATAAAACTGGAAACTTTATACTGCATTTTCAGAGCTCATACAATCGAAAGCATATATGCCGGCAGAACTATGAGAGCTGACAGCTCGGGCACGATACCCTATTCGTTAATGTAAACGATGCATCGATAGCTAAGCCTGCATTTTTAAATCCTGAATTTATTTGGCTGATACTTCAATCTTACACTTAATATAGACAAAACATTTACCTCCGTGATACCTATCCAGATACAGTTAACTTGCAAAATTTTCACCTATGATACATACAATTTACATTTCTAAACGAAATGGCATTGTCAGTTCATCAACAACGTTATTATACAGCAAAAGTTGAAAACATTTCTAGCCAACATAAATTACACCATATATACCGAGTGTCCAAGCTGAATCCTTGCCCTTTCCAAGGATTCCTTTGCAGCATTTTTTTCTCTCTCTCTTTCCTCGTGCAGCTTCTTTGCCACTTCTGCTTCCTGCAATTTCTTTCCCGATTCGAGCATATCCTCTGAAATCTTTGTCAATTGAATCTTCAGCTCCGCATTCTCTTTCTTGCAATGCCTCGACTGATCCTCAATTTGAAGCAGCATCTCCTTCAAGCGTGAAGCCTCTTCTCCAAGTGACTTCAACTGCTGCTCAGAGGCAGTAACTGCATCCTTTGTCTCAGCCTGCATTGTTGATATCTCGTCAACGTTAGCTCTCTCGTTGTCATACCACTCCATGATCTCTTCCGTGGATTGTTCGGCCATCACGGACTCCTCCATTTCGGCCAAGGATGATGCACATGAAATGAACTTTCTCACATGCTCCGAAAAAGACCTATAATCAATTGAGAGAGAGCTCAGAACAGAGAACGTTTTGTTTGCCGCTTCGGTCATTGACCTGTGATTGTGTGGTTCTGTGGACTCGAGCATGGCGAGCAGCTGATTTTGAACATGTGACCCCAATTCAGCAAGTGCCTTCGAGATTTGTCCCGTGTAATCTCTCCCTCGATGCATGCCAGGAATATTCTGAATGCTTGAAAGCTCCAAAAGGATGCCAGACTGAGAATCCTGACTCGGGATTTGCAGAGATGAATCAGGTTCAGCATTCATAGGAGTATGATGAGGCTGGTCATTTATATTTGCAGAATTAAAAGCATCCATATCCTTGGGGACAGAGATAGGATCAAATGATGGGAAAACACCTGTTAAAAGTTTGGGAAAGGAATTCAGAAGAAAATATGAGACAATTAAAAGAAAATAGAAATAAAGGAAAGTGAAACCAACACCAGTTGCAGAATCCCACATAGGAAAAGTACAATATTGGAGCAAAAAAAGGCCGAACAGATTGCAGAGAACAAAGCTTACTGCAAAAGAAAGGCTTTGCTTGAGGAACCGTAAGGCATCCAGTTTTTGGAGGGAAAGCAAGCCTCCCTAACCAGCCGCCATTTTTAGGAGTACCTAACAATTGTTGAATATGATCTTCCATGCACAAATCCGAAGACAAAGTAGTCAGTTATAGAATAAGCAGAAAGCCGATTGTCAAAATGTAATAGAGAAAACACCTGCAACAGTTGCATATTCACAAGCAGAAATCTGTCCCATAAACTCAACTTGCCGGCGACGAACTGCCTGAGAAGGTAAACGAGAAACTTGGAGTGATTTCTCCAGCTCTGCCTCTGCCCTTACAATCTCCTCAATGGTGGACAAGTCCAAAATATCATCGTGGTCTTTACTCTCTACGCCGATCTCTTCTATGCGGGGACCATGGCCTACAGGCGTAGACAATGGATCAGGGTTGTCCATGACTGGTGACTCAAACTTTGTCCTCTTTGGACTTAGATTGCTACCTTGACCACCCTCCGTCAAGTCAGGCGTCACAGTGTTAGTGGCCCGAGTATCGTCAACTCCTCTCCTAAAACTACAAGCTCCATGTCCCTGTGCCAGAAATACAACCTCAACAGAAGCTTTTCATCATAAATCCTATAGAAATATACACACAGATAGAATAATTATGGTTCTCTGGTGAATATGCCGATAGACATGCTAAAAGTTGATAAATGCCGGTGCGCTTAAAAGAAGCGGATTCACGGAACATCAAGACGTAGATGCTAGTTGTTTCTTTTCCATTAAGGGCAATAAAGACCGAAAAGCATTTCTCCCATCAACAAAAAAACAACGGAATTTCTTAAGATCATGAAAAAAGTTCGAGATGGTTCACAAAAATTCAGGACAAGAATTGGCAAAACAAGTGTAAAAGTCGACAAGCTTTTCATATACCAAGAACAAAATAAGAGTGTTGACAAAATAATATGAAAACGACACGATGAATACCAATGAACATAGAGTCTATTATTAGGGGGGAAAAATTCAATAAAATACAAAATTGCAAGTTTATAACATATTCTTGCAATTCTGTCATAACTAAGAACAAGCAATAGAAAGATCATAAAAAGAACATAGATTTTATTGAAAAACTCAGCTCATATATCATAATTAAGTTGAGTCCAAAACAAGAAACAAAAGGAAAACGAGAAAAGGGAAAATTGATTGTGACAGGCAATATTAAATCGGCAACAAACAAGTTGGGTAGTTGAGAACCTAATCATATAATAATTATAACACACACACACACTTGTATATATATAATAAATACCTTCTGAATGGGGCAAACAAAGAATTTCCCTTTCGCCTCAGACACAACCATGCAGTTCCCAGCACCACATGGGCACTCCGGATTGCCGTCCCGAGACCGATCCCGCTTAGTCTTGGAGTTGGACCCACCACCACCACCACTCTCCACCGCCACCGCCATTTCATCAAACCACTTGAAGAACTTACATGTCCCCTACCGACAAAAAAAAAAAAAAAAAAAAAAAAAAAACCCCAAAAAATCAGAGTGAGGAGAAAAAAAAAAAAAAAACCCAATACCCAGAAAACAAAAAGAAGAGATAGAGAGGGAGGGAGAGAGAGAGAGAGAGAGAGACATTGAAGCAGGAATAGTAACGGCGGTCTGGGTTTTTGGCGGAGCCGGAGATTCTGACGTAACAGGAGCCATGGCAGTTGGGGCAGGGAATGGGAGAGAAAAAGGAAATGTCTGCAGAAGGAGAAGGAGAAGGAGACGAAGAAAAACGACAGGCTTTTTGAGATGGAGACTGAGATGGAGGTTGAGAAGGAGGGGTTTTGAAAGGGCAGTTGGCTGCCCAGTGGCCTTTGTTACGACAGTGAAAGCAGGTGCCGTTTTGGCGTCTCTGAGAAAGAGGCGGAGGACTGTTGGTGGGTGTGGATGGCTTCGTCCGAGACGGAGAAGACGAAGAAGAACCCAAGAACTCCGTCGCCATGGCCGTCGCTTTCTTCTTTCTCTTTCTCCGGTTAGTGTTTTTTTTTTTTTTTTTTTTTTTTTTTTTTCAGAGAAATGATATGTTTTTCTTTGTTTTACTTTTATGCTAAGTATATGGAGAGGAAATATTCGCATGATGAAATGAAATGTTTTACTTTTATGCTAAGTATATTGGAGAGGAAATATTCGCACGATGATTCTTTGACAGACTTCAGTGGCGTCTTACTGTAGTAGGAGTGAGAGAGAGAGAGAGAGAGAGAGAGAGAGACAAACAAAACTTACGAATTAAAAAGTCTCTTATGCCTTGACCGTTAAAATCTCCCAACATGCCAAAATTGCCCCTAAATGATGAAGCTCAGTTTGGAACAACTATTGATAAAATTAGGGCCGTTTGAGGGACTTCCGGAGACAGAGTTTCAGATAGTTTAGAAATGAGTGTTTAGTTAAAACATGAATTGAAAATAAATTATTATATAGAAACATTACAAAAATTTTAGAAGTGTTAGGGAAAAATATATATATTAAAATGTATCTTATTTCGTTCATCTCGTTGTTGTGAGTATTTTGTCATAATAATCATTTTATTTCAATTTAAAATAAGAAAGTTATTAACTTTTGAGTTCAAGTTTTTTGAAAATTAAAAAAAGAAAGTGAGATTGGGATTTCTCATTAAGAATATCTTTCTCATATACCTCTAATTTTTAGTTTAATATATATAAGTTATGTATTTGAAAATTATACAACTTAGACTAAAATATTGTTTCTTCATCCCCGTCTTCTTTGGATCAAAGCCTCACGGATTCTATCCCCGTAAGGAAAATTATCATCCCTAAATAAGATATTAGATTTAACTGTCTCATTTATAATTAGAGAATATATGTTTTAACATAAATGAGTGTGCTTTCAATTATTACTCCAATATTTACTCATCGATGATTATCGTTATTTTAACCCTCAGATACAAATCCGACGATTGTAATAAATTTCATAGCTGATTAAAAAAATTATGACAACTAATAAGCATTAAACTTATAAAAATCATTAAATACAAATTTGGATAGACAACTTGTTCTTAATTTATTGATATGGCTTTTTTAGATTTTTTTTTTAAATTAAATAGAATCTGAATTAAAGATTTGTTTTTTTTAATCATCGTTTCCATTCCAGATTTTTATTTTTATTTTTCAATCTACTTCTTCTTTTGTTTTCTTTATATTCTGCAATTGTATTTTTTTTTTTTTTAAAGAAAAAATTTTCAATGTAAGAACTAAATTATGGAGAATCTTATTCTCTACTATGACAAACACGTTAGAGAAGCGAATCAACAATTTTTTGGAAAAAAAATTCTTAGCCAAAAAAAAAAAAAAAAAAGTACGTGTTATATTGGCCTTTGTGTGTAAAATAAAATATTAAAATAAAAAACCTACATATGCGTCAGTCAATAAAATATGCAGCAAAGAAATTTTTTTTTATATATTTATAACAGAATAAAAAAAGAAAATTAAAATTAGAAAAGATAAAAATTATTGGATTTTGAATTCCAAATATTCATTTATTCACCTCCAATAAAAATAATCTTTTATTTAATATTTAAAGAAAATTGATTATTTAACCTGTTATAACAAGTAATTAAAAAAATCATATCATTAAATATAATTAATATTTATTTTATTTTTTATAATTTTATTTTGTAATGATCAACAGTTACAAAAACACAATAACCATTAAAAATTCTTCTTAATCGTGAATACTTAAAAATTAAAGACTAAAAAACATCTAAAATTCCCCTTTAAAATAAATCTAAAATTACAATACTTCTCTATAGTGAAAAAGAAAATTCCTAATGTACATATATTTACAAAAAAACAAAAGCATAATTCAATATGGTTTTTTTCCGTGGTATTTTGATCTCTTTTTTATCCACATTTTCTGACACTCCTACAAGAGCTCCTCTATATACATACTGGCATTGGGTCTCGTGCCTAAAGCATATATGTCGTCTCTGTACTTTCTTTTTTTTTTCCTTACAACAAATTATTGAAAAATAGAGAAAATTTCAAACTGATTATATTGATATTATAGGTTAGTAAATAACGTAAAGGTATTGGAGGAGTTAAAAAAAAAAAAACTATAATTGTTTTAGATATTTCTTAAAAAAAAAAAATCTAATCGGTTTAAGGCGTAAAAAAGTGTGAGGTTTGGGAGGAAAACAAATTTGTTGATCAACACAACAACTTCAAGGCTAAAATGCTGAAGTCTCGGATATGAAACGGCAGTTTGCCGCATTGGAAAGAACCGTATAGGAACTTTGTGCGAAGCACGGTATCAACCGAGAGACTATGGCCGAGGAGACGAACGCACCGACTGTTGATCAACACAACAGCTTCAAGTCTAGTTGCATTATAAATGAAAAAGAAGCTGGACCGTCGGATCCGAAGCCCATGCCGAACGCAAGTAAGGAATGCCAGCTCTTTATTCTTGATTTAGTTAACGGAGGAGATGTGCTTGTTGCAATCGGCAGGGCATACATGGACTGTGTTCCAACCGACACAGTCCATGAGATTCCTTTAGGTGAGGAGAATGTACGAGTGACAATTACAGTCCCAAAATTAAATCGCGCACTCCTACCTATTCCGACGAATGAAGCCACATCTATTGAAGAAGTTGTCGGTGGGTTTGTTGCTTGGCCGAAAAGTTTAGTCGTCGTGCAAACAAGTTTGAGCCAGGCAAGCAAAGGTCCTAGTTGTGCTCCTGACCGAGAAGCTGAGGGAAGCAAACGTACGAAAAAGAGAGCATGGAGGAAGAAAATACAGTCACAATCAGAGGTAGAACAACAACCGGCGCAACAAGAACTGCCTTCATTCGACTTTAATGATATTTCCTTCGAATTGAGACCTTTGGCATATTACGCACAAAGTTCCATGCGGGACGGTACACAAATAGTGTGCCCACAACAACAGTTCGTCATGGGCGATGAGATGCCCATATATATTGGGTTTGAAGATGTATATCATTTCATTACATTTAAAGAAATTAGTGCAAACAGCATAATGGTTTACATCAGGTAATACATTTATCCTTAAATAATTTAATTATTTATCTTCTTAATCTTATATATGTTGTTTTCGCGTAACAAGTGTGCCTAATTATTTTGCAGATACTTAGCGAGTGTTGTGCAAGAACAGGTATGGATCAACGGTTCGAGTTTATTCCACCAGTCCTTGTCTTACCAGTTCAGCAGAATGTAGATCGTGCCACCTACGTTCGAGAGAGGGCTGATTATATTGTACGGATATTAAGAAACGCACCAAAGGGAAAGCGGATTCTGATGCCATATAACAGCGGCCAACATTGGATATTGGTAGTTATTGATCCGTAGGATGACTCGGTCATGTACTTTAATCCTCTGGGAAACGAACCGAGTGATGATTTTAAAAACCTAATCACGACGTAAGTATTCTTTTATATTTTCATATCTCTGATTAGACATAAAATAATTGTTCTTGTAATTGTTTTGAAATTTGTCAAATTGATAGGGCACTTAATGATTGGAAAGTGTTGGTGGGAAGCGGAATGAGACAGCGACGCAACTGGCAGACGTTGATTGATACCGTTCGATGTCCAATACAGGAAGGTTATGTAGAATGCGGTTATTTTGTGTTAGCTTACATGCGAGAAATAACATTTACTGTTGATGGACTAGCCGTGCTTCAAACCAAGGATTTTTATACTGATGCTGACATGAGTTTGGTTAGACACGAGTGGGCTACATTTGTCATGCGGTTTATACAATATTGACTAGAAACAATATATAAAATTTTCACTCTCGTTATATTAGTTGTTGTTGTACATTGTTATCCAAGTAATTACATAATATTTTTGAAAATATTATTGGATGTGTACTAACGTATTAACACACGGGATCTACCACCCGTGGGAAATTAAACGAATTTGCAATCCATAATTTTTTTGTTTGTTTGGCTACCACCGCAGCCAGGGCGACCACGACGGTCTCATGGAGAGACCGTCGTGGTAGCCAGAGCGACCACGACGGTCTCCTGGTGAGACCGTCGTGGTAGCCCATATACCACAATAGTTTTTTTTTTCAGAAAAACCATCGTAGTATGTCATTAAATTTAGCCTTATTACACAACGGTTAAAAAACCGTTGTGGAATCTTTTAAGATTCCACGACTCTGGATTCTACGATGGTTAGAAAACCGTCGTGGAAGTGATACCACGACGGTTTTTAACCGTCGTGAAATCCACTATTTGTAGTAGTGAAAGCCATGTGGATTAAAAGTAAACCGTTAAAAGTGAACCATTATATTAAGCCTATGTTTGGTAAATAAGTTTAACTCAAGCTCAACTCCAATTTTTCATCTCAATTTGTGTATTTTTCTGAAAAGTCAACAAAATTTATAACTACTTTTTAAAAAGTCAATTCAACTCAAACTTAAAAATTTCATCTCATCTCAAACTCAACTCAAACACCAAACGAATCTTAAAATTGAATGAAAATATAATGAACTTGAACCATTGGATTGATTTTATCATAAAGTGAAGTGCAAAACTCATTCTCCTTTCTATATATTATTACTATAGATCTATAAATCATACTTGTTAGAAAACAAAGCCATGTGTAATGTCTTAGCCCCTCATAACATTGATATCCTTGTTTTACAAGACCAGAGAGAGAAAGAAAAGAGGAGAGAGAGTGTAGGAGTGTAAAGGGTAGTGTTGTGGCCACAGCATTCAAAACGTGCAAAAACTAGGCAGCCCACTATGAATGAAAAAAGGGTATCACAAAATATATAAATTATAACGTTGTATAAAACGTTATAAATAGTGCTTAGAAATAGTCTTTAGACGGTGGTCGAAAACGACCACTTACTCTCTATACAGCAACATAACTGCTAGTATGTTATTTTACCTTTAACCTTTGTTTGGTAGAGTGGAAATGAGAGAGAAGAGAAATTAGAGAGAGGATTTTAGAGACAAATGAAATTTTAATTGTTTGATACAGAAAGAATTAGCAAAAAATGAAAATTGAAAATTCATACGCCCTGTCACATTTTAATCCTTCCAATTGTAAAAATAAAAAAAAATTTGACGAAATTAATATGAGAAAAATCCATATTTTAACCTTAATCTATCATTTATTAATTTCTTATAAGGTTTATAATTGAATAATGTATTTGATTAGATTTTTTTTCCTTGTATTATTTCCCTTCTACCAAATAATATGATAGAAAACCTCCATTTTTTTCATCGCCTAAAGATTTCACCCCTTCTTTCTTTTTTATTTTCCATCCGTCTTATCAAAAATAGCATTAATGTCGTGAGAAGAAGAAACGAAATTGGATACAAGTTCTCTAATTGAGAATGGAATCTTGAGAAACATATAAAAGTAAAAGGAAATGCCAAATGCTTTACAACTTTTTTTTCCATGATATTGCAAAAGCTAACAAGAAATATTCCCTTTCCTAGAAGAACCAACATATTTTGCCCCAATCAACAAACATTGCAAAAAAAAAAAAGAAAGAAAATTAGGGCACAACTTTTCTACCCACCTACTAAAATCATTTATATATTCAAATCAGTAGGAACCTCCTATGAAAAACTAGAACATACAATGATCAAAGAAAATGTTTGATCAATCCCATTGTACCGGGTTACTCCCATATCTTACAAACATGCTGGGGGGGTTATTGTCAGATGAAAATACGGTCGGAGAGCCACCAACCAGTTGCAAATACTCTCCTCTCGGTGTTCTGTCAAGGGGCGGTTGTGCTGACAAGTACGAGTCCAAAATTTTACCCTTCTCCTGAGAGAAAAATCTAGTTTGTGCCCTGTTGTTTGAAAATTTCCTGCAGGAAAAGGAGTTGCGGGAACACTCTGGCGCGTATATGGTGTTGAAGATTGATGAGATCGGTTCTACATTGGTGTCGGCATAATCTACGGTACTGAAAGAGTCTCGGGTGCTCTCAGTTGTGAAAGATGCCTCATCTGAGCTGGTGAAAAGTGACCAATCGCTTGATGTAGCATCGGAAAACTCCCTGCCGATGGGCTCCACATAACTTTCCATTACCGGAATGGAGTTCCGGTTTGCACTCCTAAGGATGCCGCTGGAGAGGTGGTTTGTAAAACCATTAGCAGAGTCTGGTCTATCGTCATCGGTTAAAGGCCCTGAACCAACACAATGACCATTGGGTCTGCTTTGTCCCGCTTTTGGAGGCTTCAACATACCATAACGTGACATCTCTGGCACTTGCTGCGGGATAGCTTTCCCAGAGAGTGCTCTCTGAGGTCGAGGGCAAGACCTGGAAGGACAATATTTTTTCAGAACCAAGGACATATCGAGAATCAATTTTAAAACAAAAAAAAAAAAACAAAAAAAAAAAAGTAGCCCACGAAAGCATCTTATAACACTCTAGAGCAGGAACAGGTTACACTACCAGTTCCGGCTTGAAGAACTAGACTAATCTAGTACATTTCACGTAATCGCATAAAAGGAGGAGAACGAAAAATAAAAAGAAAGTAATTACTAGCTTTACGAAAATTTACCTCATATAAAATAATATATATGCTCCTTCTGACATAACCTGGCTCTTTGGAACCGGCTGGACCTGTTAACGAAGCATGATCAGTTAGAGATACAAACTTTAAAATGAAAGTATCAATAATCCTCCTAGCTCTTAAATGCATAGGAAAGAGTTAAAATATATAAACATATACATTTACATGTAAATATATATATATATATATAAATGTCAATATATTTACACTTAATGATAAAAACGTCGCTCATATTTTGTAACCAAATAGTTGGTGGGAGTTCAGAATAGCCATCATTTAAGCTATAAGAAGGATTCTACTTTGTATATATAAATTAGATGTCGAGTGCAAACTCAAATCCCCTAAACTCTTGCACTAATTTGAATAGTGAAGAGAGATTTACCTGAGTGTCATCTATCCTATACCAATTTCCTCGCAAATCTTTCACATATGATACATAATGCCCAGAGAAAGATGCATTCAATGTATCCAAATGTACAACAACAGCATACAACAAGTAGAGTGGAGGACTGTCGCCCGTTCCGGTCATGAATGGAATCATATCGAGCATGTCAGGAAACGTAATGCACTTGTTAATTTTTCCATATCTTCCTTCCTGATGAAGAGAAAACACAATAAATGGGGATTATGGGAAGAGCACTTGAAATTAAAACATGAATGGATATCTGTTAGAGAAGGTATTGAACCAGAATTCTATAAAATGAACAAAAGAAAAAAGCATGCGCTGAAACACGCAAACGACTAAAATAATGGTTTCGATTTTTATAAGCTTAGAAATCGTAAAAAGAATACCACCACATTCGATGCTCTCAACTCGTTACCAAAATGATACCTGAAATCTCTTTAAGACAATTGTCAGGATATTTGGTGCTTCATGTATGCTTAACTGCTTTCTGGCTCGAACATACGTAGCACACCTAACCCCCAAAAACGTAACAACAAAAAAATTATGAGGTGGTAACTTGAAAAGGTAGAACTTATTAATGGGCTGCAGTTACAAGAAAATAAAAATTATATGTATATAAAAAAAGGAGAGATAATCAAACCTTCCACATCTGTACATGTTTTCTCCATCCAAATCTTCCGGATTCGTAAATTGAGTCAATGCATCTTCAAGTGTCTCAACCGAGCCATATATCTCTAAGGTAAGGTCCATAATATTTTCGTATCTTTCAGACTCATGATGACATCTCAAACACTTGACCTGGTTGCAGTAAGATTGCTTTGTTCACGCTTAATGTGACAAAAAACTTTTTTTCCAATTTAAAAAATAAAATAACAAAAAAGAGAGGCATACAACAATAATAGGTAATGATTGACTTAAGTATAAGCACCTTCGATCTTAGATGTCCCCCAAAAGTATGCTGTATAAAAGTCGTCTCTTGCAATCTGGGGTCCACCTTCTTTTCTCCTCCCGATCCCTCCAAGCATATAGCTTGCATTGACGCAACCAGAAGCCTGGAAAAAGATAGTATCATTGATTATTCAATGTATCAAAGTATTTCTGTTCTTGAGAAATAACAATCCATATGCATAAACTATCCATGGATCCTCAGAAGAGAAGACATAGACGGTTATCCATGCACGAACATGTCGTACGATATACCAAAAGTCCCACATGGGATGATTATAAGATAATCAGTTGGTTTATAAGCCCTTGGGTCCCCTCCCCTTGCAAGCCGGTTTGGCAAGGGTGAGTTCTACCTAATGGGTTCCTAACAAAACACCTGAATCTTGGATCAAGACAATGGTAGCACTATCAACCATTCCTCGATCGAAAAATGGAAAATTGAACTTTTACACCTAGTCTCATCCAAATTTGTGTACAAAGGAAACAGCTGCAAAAGAATGCAAAATCAGCTGGCAAATTTGGCAGACCTCAAGAATTCATGTGCGTCTTCCTGACTTCCATCACCGATTACACTCCGCATGTGCAAAAGAATTCTGCTAGGCGAAAGAGGGCCTCCAATTTCTCTTAACATTATTACATGCTGCTCTAGTTCACACATGAGACACCAATCTTTACCACAACCTGTAACAAAAGAGAAGATACATGTGCCTTCAAGGAAAATGCGACAATTATGGAATTTGTAAGGGGCAGTAGAATATTAGAAAAACCAAAGAAATGGTCATACATGCTCTTGAATGCGATCTGCGAAGCAAATAAATAATGAGAGGCTTCGTGGAGGTTAAACACTGCAAGACAGCGTTCGCATAGCAACTGCAAAAACAATATGTATTAAATTAAAAGGGCACAAAAGTTTCATGAGAAACACAAGTCATCCCAAACATTTGTAAAGAGCAGAGTTTTTATGTTTTGCATCGGAATTAGGCCCCCCAAAAAAAATAATCCTCTAGAATTACAATCAAAACCAGATAATAGGAAGATGTAAACCACGCCAGCCGATGTTTAAGTTAACCAAAAATTAGATTCAATTAATATCTACAATCCAAGTTAGTGTGTTTTCCTTTTCCTCCGTGGGTTTTTTAGTTTGTCAACAAGTACAAAAAGTTATGATAAGGTACCTGTTTCCACAATTTAGAAGGCCTCGAGGTGATAAGTCAAGCACCCCACACTGGAAGTATGTTACAAATTCTTCATAAGGAAAAAGCATCTAAGACAGGCAAACAACACTCCATAATAAGAGCCTTGTATAAAGTCTAGAACCCAATAAATAAGATCTTGTACAAAGGAGCAGTGGTTTTGAAATAATGCTCAGATACAGTCAACAAAAGAGTCACCTTAATTTTGTGTCTCTCACCAGAGACTTCTGAGGCATCTTTTCTAGGGAGTTTTGTTGGCTTCCTCAGGCCCATCATCTTCATAATCCTTGCATTTGCACCACCATTGCTTCCCGGTGTACAAGTATCCCTCATTCTAGAGGATTCTGCATTTAAAAAAAAATGTGGAATTAAATGAAATAGAGCGCAGATTATACAAATTTGTCTTTTACTTTTTATTTTTCCACTTATATTTTAGGTGTAGTTATTTACTACTCACTCGATTCAGCACCTTGTCCCTTTCTCTCTCTTTCTGCACAAAACTGCTCTCCATTCTCTTTCATAGTCGATTTTGGCAATTTGGAACTCTTGCTACCCAACGAATATGGTGCTTTTTTCGCTTTTGCAGGCCCCTTTGCCTCGGTCATTTCAGAGTGCGACACTCCATTCTGAACGAAATCCTTTCCGTTTTCATGTCCATTGGATCCATTTTGTGACGAATAGGCCGAGTGCGATACTCCATGATGGCTCTCTGACTCTAATGAGCTCCCATTTTGACTTTCATGCTTATCATTCTCATGGACCATAGCTCGTCCATGAACATAAACATCCGAGACATTGACACTAGACTTTCTTGCAGATTCTTCCGATATGAAAGAGTTACTATTTCTTGACTGCATGCATAAACAGTTAGGCATGTTTATTACATGTACTCATGCAAAATTATAGTATATTAAAGAAAATAATGCTAACAACCAAAGATATGCCATGATAAAAACCTTATGGCCCTTAGAAACCTCTTTTGACGAAACAACATTCGAAGAGGTCACATATGTATTCCAACTCCCAGAGGCTTCATCACAGGTCACATATGTATTCCAACTCCCAGAGGCTTCGTCGCAAGAGTTAGATGCAACACCATCTTTCCTTCTTAATGCTTCTTTGTTGGATTTCCTCGAAGCCCGTTTTTCTATACTTCTTCTCCCCGGCATGGGAACTTGAGATGTTTCAATGGATGAACAATCTACTGCTGCAGAAACACCAGTGCTAACTGAGGGATAAACTACACTTTCTGGAGCTGCTTTTTCCACCATAGCCTGATCAACGTAGTACCCAAAATGCCGAGAATTCATGCTGTCATTAGGTAAGAGCCCCTCCTGATCGAAATCTTCAACTCCGATAGACACACGAGGTGAGCTTGAGTTTTCAATCAGCTGGCATTCTTGCTTGTGAACTTCCCTCCAGTGAAGTATTTGACACTTCCCAGAACTGGAAACAGGTTACAAATGTAAAACTCGAGAGAAATGAGGTAATCGATTGTGTTGTACCACTAGTGTACAGTGCTAAAGAGAAACGTATATGACATGAGAATGACACAAAAACAAAAAAGTTCAATGCATTTAATGGGACAAGTATCATATAAAGAAAACACTCTGTAACGTTGCAGCAAAGAATAAGGATTAGACCATACCAGTATCTAACAGACTTGCATCTGGAGCAGCGGGTCGTAGCTGGACTAAAGCACCTAGCACATGCATGAAACCCATTCTTTGTTGAACCCACATTCTTGGTAAAAGGCACGTTCTTTATCGGAGCCGCAAGAGGAATAACGTCAGCAACCGCCATGGCTTCCGCTCTAAGAGCTTCTGCAGCAGCCAGATGAGCAAGCAAACTTATCCTCTCTCTCTTCTTAGTAGCCTCACTCCATTTTCCAAGTAAAATGTAAGCAACCAAAGGAAGCACAACCAAAACCAGAAACAGGGCAGGTATATCAGCTTCCCTTGGCTCAAGCATGTCCCCACCAGCACACTCATGTCCAATATCTTCTTCAAACCGCTAACCAGGAGATGATCTCTTCAAGTTACATAAGTCCAAGTAAATTAACATCTGCGGCAACAACGTGAAATGTAAGATGGACCATTCTTCCCCAACGAAAGACATTCAATTTTCACATTCATTATTTTATAAATCAGGTTGCAGTCAAACATAGATATTTCTTTTAGACAAGTGCAAACAACGAACTAAATACACAGCATTGTTCTTTTTGAACAGACAAAAAAACATCTGTCTTTAGATACAAACCAAACGGGAGTCGGGACCTTACCTATCTGAAATGTGACATTTTGCTCGGATGGTAAATGTGTTGGAACTAGGTATTTGGTTCAGTCTTACAAATAAACGAGGCATGAATACTGACAAAGAAATATCAACCTCCCCATACGACTAAGTGTTAACACAATTTGTATTAGGACCAGAAAAACAAATATATTTGATTGACATAAAGGAATACGACACAGTTTAAGTTTGATCATACTACTGCCTTCATTTTGTAAAGCGAAAAAAACAGTTTCTGAGGGAATGAAACTGGACAAAAGAGAGGAATATCTGGATACTTTTGGCTCATTTTCTGTACCAAACAAAGCGAAAAACACTCTATTTAATGATGTAAAAGAGCAAAAGAAACAGACTGTGGATGTTACTGACTAGACAACTTGCCACCTAACACAGCTTTTGAGATTTTTCAAATTCCACAAAATGGTTATAAATCAACACAACCTTAGAAGTTGTCATCGTTCTCAGCATATGCGTAGAAGAGCCTTAACAGATCGACTAGAAGGATTTTCTAGTTACTCCACATAGATATCAGGAGTTCTCAACACGAACTTGTACGAATCACCTTTATAATTTTTGGTTCCATTTTCATTACTTTCCAGGTTCTCCGATTCAACTTTCTCTTTATTAGAAAACACATATACATAATGTCATATATCTAAAACCAATACATATACCAAAAACCAATAGTAAGGATAACATCAGGTTATAACTCAACCATTTCTAAATGCATCTTCAAAGTCACCATTAGGAATTTCAGCTAAGAAATTGGGACTCGGAATCTCTAATAAAAGCTAGATCAATCACCGGTATACAAATAGGTATCGGCCACCAAAACTAATGGAGTTCCTGTCCAGAAACCTTAGATGAAATTGGTTTTGCAATGTAAGCACTTCTGACACACGCGTAATTCGAACTCATCCCGAAGCAGCTGCTCATTTCCTCACTCCTTGACGCAAGACAAAATCTTACTTGACACACTTTTTTTTTCCCTCGTCCTTTGATAATGATGCTAAAATCCTTTGCACTAAATTTCAGCTCAATGTAAATTATTAAAAAAAATAATAATAATAATAATAGAAGAAGAAGAAGAAGAAGGAAGGAAGAAAGAAAGAAAGGAAAAATAATACTCAATACCCTTTATTTCAATCACTCCCTCGAAACGAAAATTTCATCATTTCAGCAAAATGGGAAAAACTTACTTCAACCAAAAAAAAAAAAAAAAAGAAACACAAAAAGCAATGACAATGTGTACAAATCTCACCTACCAGAGCAAACCCATAACCCCAAATGAGAAAATAAGAACAACCCATCAACTAAAACCATCAAATTTTCTAACTTTACCAAAAGCCTAAACGATTTTCAGCAAAAAATACCTCTACCCAATCCTAGTATTTTGCTTAAACTAGATTACTAGAACACATTCCCCAATAAAATACCCCCAAATCCCAAAATGAGCAAGATGTTCTTCCATTTCAGCTAAATGGGCACCCAGAAAAAAAAATCAAAAAACAAAAAACAAAAACAAAAACAAAAACCCAGTATAAACCAAGCCATATAAATCTCAGATTTCAACATCAAAAAAAAAAAAAAAAAAAAAAAGCATACCTCGTGCACGAGTAAGAACAAATCTAGCAAATCCCATAAATCTCTCTCTCTCAGCTTCTTCTTCTTCTAGACAAGATAAAAGTTTTCTTAAAAAAAAAAAAATTATTATTAAAAAAAAAGGGGAAAAATGAAAAAAGATTCTTTGATTCTTCAGATGGTAAGCCAAAAAATAAAAACGTCTCAAACAAAACCTCTCCCTATCATTCGCTTAACTTCGCTCTACACTACGCACCTCTTCACTTCCACTTTTCTTTTTTTTTTTTTTTTTTTTTTTTTTTCTCTCCTTAACTTCAAGGAAAACTTGCCCTACGACCAGCTCAGACACAAAAAGGAGTGTGAATGGACACGTGGCGAAAACATTAATGATATTGACATGTTGAGTGGGACCCATTTAAGACGGAGATCAGATCATTTGATTATGGACCGTCCGATTTGTGGAAAGTTGAAACCGGAAAGGTCAAAGACGTCACGGGTCGGTCAAAAAAATGGTGTAAGTTTTGCTTTATGACACGTGTACGGTGGGACCCAAATGGATGATGTTCCCAATAATAGTTTTGCTTTATGACACGTGTACGGTGGGATCCATGATCAGGATAATTGTTGTGCAGGCGGACACGAATTTTTAAAAAAGGAGAAAATTATTATTTTTTTTTTGGGTTTTTTTATGATTTGAAAAAAGAAAAAGGGCAAAAGAAAGAAAGAAAAAATAATAATATTTTTGAAACCATGCTTGACGTTTGACTGGTTAGGACGTACAAGGGTACGACTTATGAATAAAAAAAATGAACTATTATTAAATATTGAATAAATTCCGATTTGAAGGCATGTTTAGAGACGATTATTTGAAATCAAAGATGATTTGAATTTTAAAAATATATATTAGTAAAAATAGATTATTTGGAGTAAAAAAATATAAAAATTTAAAATCTATTTGGAAAAAAATTAGTAATATGATCTTATTTCATTCGTCTCAAATTTTTATGTAATTTTAATAAAAATATATATCTCATTTTGACTTAAAATGATAAAATTATGAATTTTTAAAGTTTAAGTTTTTGAAAATATTTAAAAAAATGAATAGTAAAACTGAAGGAAATATACAAAAAAAAATTTGGAAAAAATTTTTGGAAACTTGTCTTCAAACAGGGTCTAAGAATAATGTTACGGGTACTAACTCTAATCTAAACTTTTGAATACCAACTCATGTGTCATATTCTTATTGGTAAATGTAATTAATTTATATGACAATCATTTAAACACTTACTAATAAACAAATAACAACTCATATATCACATAGGTTGGTACTCAAAAATTGATATTAGAGTTAGTGTTCTTTTCATTGAATAATAATTATTGAATAGATACTCTTTTTCTAGAAATAAATAAATATATATATATAGATAAATAGGGGATACATGTGGTAGAGCCGACCATTACTATAGAATTCAATAGAGCTCAATTTTAGAACTATATAGATCAAAATGTATGGAAAGGATTGTGGAGTTGCACAAAGGGCAAATGCACATTGCCGTGGAGGAACACTTAGGATGTTATCAAAATTGATTGTTTGTCGGTGTATTATGTACCCAAAACAAAAAACGAAAAAAAAACCGAAAAAAAAAACAAAAACCAAAAACCAAAAAACAAAAAACAAAAACAAAACAAAATTTTTTTTAAGTGTAATCATGCAATTTACTATTTTATTTAGTTCAATGAGAAAAATAAGAAGAAAGCGTATTTTAATGAGACACATTTAAAAAGATATATTACCTTAAAGGGAAATCTAGAAGGGGGGCAAACATAAATAAATAAATAAATTTATAGGGAGAAAAATAGAAAAAAAAAAAAAGGTGAAAATAATACACTTCTAATATCCAAAAAATAGGACGAATTTTTTTATTATAAAAAGGGAGGAAATGGGTTTAAAAAACAAAAAAAAAAAAAAAAAAAAAAAAAAAAAGTAAAGAAGGTATAAACTTTGAATAATAGAATATGACTAAAAACTGGAAAAGAAAAGAAAAGACAAAAAATAAAAAATAAAAATAAAAAAAGACCAAACAAAAGTATGGGAAAGCAGATGGAGGGAAAAAAAAAACGTAGAAAAGTGAAAGTAAAAGCTTAAAAACATTTTAAAGAATAAATGAAAATAAAATAAAATAAATAAAGGGAGAGACTGTGGTAGAGCTTTTCCAGAGTAACTACCGGTAAAGTTTTTTTTTGAACCGTTTAGATTTAATCGAACGGTTAAATATTGTTAGTGTATCATACTTATCATATACTTTATCTCATATTATCATTCACATCTCAAGTCTTCTCCGTTGTCTGCGACCTTCCAGCCGCAGGCGACAGCCCTGACGCCGGAGACCGCACCCCTGGCCCCCCGGCCCCAGCCCCCCGACGCCCCTCACCCGAGGTCCCCCCTCACCCAGCGCCCCCCTTACCCCCTCTCTCTCTCTCTTCCCCTCTCTCCTGGCCCCCTACCCCCGACATCCCCCCCCCCCACCCCACCCCCGACGAAGGCCCCCCATCCCCCTCTCTCTCCTCCTCTCTCTCTCTTCTCACGTCGGGGGTGTGGGGGGGGAGGGGGGGAGGGCCGCGGGCCGGGAAGAGAGAGGGGGGTGGGGGGGTCCCCGTCGGGGGGCGCTAAGGGGCGCCGATGGGTGGGGGGTGGGTGGCCTGGGGTGGAGGTGCCAGGGAAGGGGGGACCTGGGGTGGGGGGGTGCCGAGGGCCAGGGCTAGGTGGGGGGCGGCCGGGGCTGGGGGGGCCGGGGCTAGGTCTCCGGCATCGAGGCTGTCACCGACGGCGGGAAGGTCGCTAGCGACGGAGAAAACTTGTGATGGGAATGGTAATATGAGGTAAAGTATATGATAAGTATTGTACACTAACAACATTTCAACAGTTCGATTAAATCTGAATAATTCAAAAAAAAAAGCTCTACCGATAGTTAATCTGTGAGAGGCTCTATCACAAAAGAGAATTAATAATAACATCTTTTAACACTTTTATTTTCTCGAACAAAAGAGAAATAGATTTTTCTTTTTTAATTTGTAAACTACTTCTTGAAGCTAAAGGAAAATAACTATGGTAATTTCCCTTTCTTAACATTGTCTCTCTCTCTCTCTCTCTCTCTCTCTCTATCTCTTCTCTCTCTCTCTCTCTTCTCAAATGTCCATTGATTAACCCTCTCTAAAATCCGTCTTAGAGACGATGGCGTTTCATTCGCTGGATTGTTATTATTATGCCAGGTTCACTGAGTTATCCACTCCTGCATGACCTGCACAGGGGGGGCCTCGATCCACCGACTCCTTCCACTTGGATTTGAATATTTTAAGATTGCACGACCACCATACACACAAAGCAACCAACACAAAATTTTATGTCATTCTCTCCACACCCCGATCAAAACCTCACTATCATTGCATGAAGATCGTCACAAAGAGAGTCGAAGAGATTTTAATATCACTCACAGTATAAATAGCTATTGCTTGCGTCATCGCCTTAATAAGAATTTCTCGATCATCCACTAAAAATTATTTTAGGGTTCGTTTGAAAGAGAGTTTTGGAGATATAGTTTTGAATTAGAAATGAGATGAGGAAATATGCGTAAAAAAAAATTTAGAGTGAAAAGTGCAAAATTTTAAAAATATGTTTAAAAAAATTATCAATATGGATTTTATTTCGTTAATCTCGAAATTATATTTAATTAAAAAAAACATCTTATTTGGACTTAAAATAACAAAAATATGTACGTTTAAAACTTGAATTTATTATAGACATTTAAATATGTAAATAGTGAAAAAAAAGACAAAAAAATAAAATAAAAATAAAATAAAGAAAAATAAAATAAGATATCTAAATGTATCCCAAAGGAGCCCAAGATTAAATTGTTTGGTGAGATATTATATTCATCATTTTATTCTTAGCAATCTTCAATGATTTGATATCTCTACTTCTCATTCACTGAGGCTTTGTAAAGTAATATTTTATATAATTTGGTGAATTAGAATATAATATGTTTTATTGCGCACATGATGTATATGTAACCTGGATTGGTACCTTTTTTTTTTTTTTTTTTTTTTATAATAACTTTTGGACATAGTGGATTCGTAATATTGACTACATCCACTTACTTTGCGTTTTATAATACAAAAACTCTATTTGCTTTTTTTTTTTCCCCCTCTCCCCCTCTTATTACTGGATTATTAATATATTGGAGATAGATGAGACTTGGTTTCTTCTAATACTTTGACTTATGAGGTAATTTTGTTTAATAAAAAATGCTTAACATCTCGACTCATATTGTGAGAAAGGGGCTGATGCACTTGAGTCCAAGTGTATTGACAAACTTAAATATATATGTATATATATTATATTTTTTCTATCATGATGTAAAAAGATCCTAATTAAAAATGTCATGGTAGCACGCTTACTTGGTAGCCAAATTGTTAGTTTATTTATTTATTTATTTGAATTTCCAAATTGTTCTTTTTTTAATTTGAAATTCCAATTTGTTAGTTATGTAACCGAAGTTGTGAAATCCCATCTTTTTGTATTCATCAACCAAAAAAAATAAATAAATAATCCCTTCTTTTTGTAAGGAAAAAAAATATTATCGCAAAAGAAATTGGATAGCTTTGAATAGTGATCACTATTTATAGTATTTAGGAGATTTTTAGGGTGGATCTGAAAAAAAAAAAAAAAAAGTAGGTTTTTATATATCATTATTTACTACATAAATATAGTTTGGACTTGATACTAAACTAGTTTAGTACACATAAAAATTAGAAGAATATATAAAAGTAAATATTCTTATAATAGTTTCCAACGGGATTTGAAAATAAGAAATAAGATTCCATTTGATAAATTAGTTGAAAATGAAATTTTAAAATTAAAGTTGGAGTTAGTTAATTTTTCAAAAATTAGTTATAAATTTTATGAACTTTTAAGGAAAAGACAAAATTGAAATGAAAAAGTACATTTAGTTTGAGTTAAACTAGAATACCAAATGGAGGCTAAACTTGGATAATAAAACGAGAGTAATACTTTTAGGGATCTATCTGTAATTAGATTGAATTTAAAAATAGGAGGATTTGAACTCTTATCTCATGATGAAGTCAGGGGAATTCAAATTAATACGTTATGTGGAATTATATGTGAAATTATTAACAAGTCCTGTAATTATAATTTTAATGTGATTTTGATTAGATTTAATGTTAATTAGATATACATTCTTATTATAATAATCCTATTTATAAAAGGACTAAGGCTTGTTTGGTGAGTTAGTTCAACTCAAACTTAAATTATACTTTTTTATCTCAGTTTTTATCTTTTTCTGAAAAATCAACAAAAATTATAATTAATTTTTAAAAAGTCAAGCAACTCAAACCGTTTCACCAAAAGAGCCTAAAATATTTTATTGCAGTGTGGAAAATGCTTGGGATAGCCAGCGTGGACCTCCAAAAAAAATAAAAAACAACCAATCATGAACCACCCAAAAGATCAACTTTAATAATTTAATCCCACTCAAATTAATAAATAATCATGATCGCATCTCAACCGTTGATCAGTTCAAATCAACACCTGTTTAGCACAACAACGGTCCATATCAAAAATCACACATAAATTTAAATTATTTAATTAAAAAATTAACAAATTATAGGTTTTGGAATCCCTATGTACTTCGGGGAAAAAAATGTATATAAAGGGGTTGAATCGCCTCACTCTCAATATTCCACTCCCTTCTCTCTCTTCTTTCTCTCTCTAAAAGCTTCTCACTCCTCAGCTATGGCGGAGGTACGGACAGCGAAAGAAGACGCTAAGCCGGAGCAGGCTCCGGCGAGGAGCTACTGGCGATGCAACAAGCAGGACTTCTTCCCGGATAAGTCGTTCGAGAATTTCGCCGCCTACAAAGCCGCCGTCGCCAAGACCTGCTCGCGCCTAACGGATCGCCTCCTCGACCGGTCCACCAACGCGAGGGAGCTGGTCGAGCTCCGCAGGCAGAGTGAGCACGAGATGAAGCGCTGCCTTACGTGGTGGGACCTCATGTGGCTCAGCTTCGGCTCCGTGGTCGGCTCTGGCATTTTCACCATCACCGGCCAAGAAGCTCGCCAAAGCGCCGGTCCCGCCATTATCCTCTCCTACGCCATCTCTGGTACGTTAGGACCTCCGTTACTCACTTTTGATTTTTTTTTTTAATTTCATTATTAATAACGCGAATTTGCATGTATGATTCTCAGATTTTGTGCATAATTTGGAGAATTTCTTCGATTAATTACCGTTTAGAACTCTTTCTCTAAGAATTTTGTGTCTGTATGTGAAATTTTTTAGGTATCAGAAACCCATTTTGAACTTTTTTTATTTTCATTTTTATTTTTTATTTTTAATGAATGCGGTCTGTTTGCTAAATTTTTGTGCGTAGTGCAGTGTATTTAGTATTATGCCCCTGAACTTATCACTTTTTGGTAACTTACCCCTCAAACTTTCAAGTTTGACAATTTGTCGCTGAACTTGCTAAATTGTAGCTATGTACTCCCTATCAATTAATTTTCTATTATATTGATTATAAAAAACTTATGTACACCTAATGTGAAAACCAGAAAAAACTCATTTTCAATTAAAAATTTTCAAATATAAAACAAACCTTAATGCAAATATTCTAATTTCAAATCATTAGTGTAAAATTAACTATACATTATAATAATTTAGCAAGTTCACGGGATAACTTATCAAAATTAAAAGTTTGAGAGGTAAATTATCAAATGATAATAAGTTTAGGGGCGTTAGTGCTAAACACACGCATGGTGCATGTAAATATTACTGCTCTCTCTAGCATTTATTTTTTTCCTTATATATTAATAAATATAGATATTTCTGATTTTGTTTTAATTTTTTTTTTCCCTGTAAATCTCAATGCTTCTCTCAGAATATTTCCCTGAATAATAACCGCATTTTCCGCTGTTTTTCTTGAATATTTTCGCATACATGGTAAATATAAAAGCGGAAAAGTGAAGGGAAAACCTAGTTTTAATTTTGTGTGTTTGTAGAATAGTTCAACAACCAATTTTGCACTTTTTTTTTTTTCAATTATGATTGATTTAGTTGTTGGATAGGAAACTGAGAATTGAGATTAGCGTATTTAATTTGCTTGTATACGATTTGTGCATAATGCTTGTAAATCTTACTACTCTCGAATATTTCTTTGATTAATTACTTTTTGTATAACTACTATTTCTATTGAATTTCTTTTACAAAGTAAAAATAATTAAGTGGAGACATTAGACTTGAAAGGAAAAGTATTTTGAATTTTGTAGTTAGAAGTCTGTTTGTAAAATTTGTCGAACATGTAGGATACGCATATAATTTGTGTATTGAATTTTAGTAATATGAAGTTATGTTAGAGTTTCAATCTTTCTTAAGTTAATATGTGATTTGAAACAGTTGGTATTGTTAATTGCTTCTAACGAAAATTTCTGGGCCCATCACTGATGTCAGGTCTCTCAGCTCTCCTCTCCGTCTTTTGCTACACTGAATTTGCTGTTGAAATCCCCTGTGCTGGAGGTTCATTCTCGTACCTAAGGATCGAGTTGGGAGATTTTATTGCATTTCTCGCGGCGGGGAACATTCTATTGGAGGCTGTGGTAGGAGCTGCCGGGCTAGGAAGGTCATGGAGTTCGTATTTCGCGAGTATTATCAAGGACGACCCTGATTTTCTGCGTATCAGGGTAAATTCATTCCCCAAGGGATTTAATCTTTTGGATCCACTTGCTGTCGTGGTTCTCCTAATTGCCAATGGCATAGCCATGACTGGGACAAAGAGGACTTCTTTCTTGAATTGGATTAGTTCTATAATTAGTTCTATGATCATTCTGCTTATAATTGTGCTGGGGTTCGTTCGTGGTAGCTTTTCGAATTTGAGTCCATTTTTTCCGTTTGGTGTAAAGGGTGTTTTCAAGGCCGCTGCGGTTGTGTACTGGTCTTATACTGGTTTTGACATGGTTGCCACTATGGCTGAGGAAACTAAGAACCCATCTAGAGACATACCGATTGGTTTGGTTGGTTCGATGAGCGTGATCACCGTGGTTTATTGCTTGATGTCTTTGGCATTGACCATGTTACAGAAATACAACGAAATAGATATTAACGCTGCATATTCGGTTGCTTTTGCAAAGATTGGGATGAATTGGGCTAGGTATTTGGTGAGTGCGTGTGCCCTCAAGGGAATGACTACTAGTTTGCTAGTTGGATCTATGGGACAAGCTCGATACACCACTCAGATTGCGAGATCACATATGATTCCCCCGTGGTTTGCTCTTGTTCACCCGAAAACTGGAACGCCGATTTACGCTACCCTTTTGGTAACCATTAGCAGTGCTATAATCTCATTCTTCTCCAGTTTGGATGTGCTGTCTAGCATTTTCTCCTTCAGTACGCTCACGATATTCATGTTAATGGCGGTGTCATTACTCGTTCGTCGGTATTACGTTAGGGAAGTGACTCAGAAGGTTGATTTGCTTAAGTTTCTCGCATGTTTGTTTCTCGTCTTTGTTTCTTCCATTGGAGCTGCAGTGCTTTGGAACACAAATGTGGGAGGGTGGATTGGCTATTCAGTGGCTGGAGTTATTTGGTTTCTCGGGAATTTGGGGATGGCATTGCTTCCGATGCAGCGCCTTCCTAAGGTTTGGGGGGTTCCTCTCGTTCCATGGCTGCCCTCGTTGTCCATTGGGATGAATCTTCTTCTCATCGGTTCTCTGGGAACTCTTGCATTTTGGAGGTTCTTCGTTTGCAGTGCGGTCATGCTCGTCTACTATTTGTTCATCGGTCTCCATGCGACTTATGATATGGCTAATCCCAATGAACAGAATGATGCAGCTGTTCCAACTGAACAAAAGGATGTGGCTGTTCCAACTGAACAAAAGTGAGTATATATATATATATACGTCTATAATCATATATATATTTATATATAGAAATGAGACATGAAGATATTTAGTGTGAATAGTTTTAGGGAATTCATTCTTGAGTCTCTAATCGCCAAAGAAGTTTACTTACACGAGAAACTGAATACTGCAGTTTTATATAAGTTCAGAAAAAGAAGAAGAAAAAAATAATACTGCAGTTTATACGAGTTCTTTTTTAGTATTTTTGTTTTTATTTGACCTTTCAAACAATCTTTTTGTTATTTATTTAGTTAATTATATATTAATGTTATTCAACATTCAAATCAAGCATTGTTCTTGCTCTTCACGAGTTTGTGAAAGTTTTTTCTTGTCTTTTTTTTTAGTAACAAATTATATTAAATCCTAAAAGTCCCTCGTGGAATCTCAAGCCAATTTAGTTAGTTGATAAAAGCAAAGATCTCACATCATTTCAGAACAATCCTACTACTACAAAACAATTACCCACCATAATTCCTTTTTTTTTTTTTTTCACGAAACACTACTTTTTTTTAGAGAGATTTGAACTGGATTCAATATATTGGAAATAACTCACACTGAGAATTCAAAATGTTAGTGGGGGCACTTGGAGATTGTTAAAACTAAACGCTCTTAAAAGACCATAACAGAAGTCACATTGGCCCAAATTTTGGAGTAACCTGAAAATTGAAGCTCTTAGGGATAATAATGTAGGCCTTCTGAAGTTCAACAAAGCAACTGATGGCCCAAAGGGCAGAGCTTTTGCATTCATTAGAATTTCAAGGGTCCAACATTTGAAGATTTCAAATCCATAGTATGTTCATTGATGAGAAATTATTAAGTAGTGATGGTATATTATGTTATCGTGTTTGCGTGATATATCCGTCTAATAAAAGTTTGAGAATATATTTTCTTCAATTAAAGAATAGTGTGACAATACACTTAATATCTCACTTATCAGATTTTATTAATTGGTTAAACAAACCTCAATAAGCCTAATTTTGTACGATTGAACCAATAAAATGAATGAAAACATAAAAGATCTAATTGGTTCGCCTTTATATGAGAGCTACGTCTATTTTCATTCAATGTTGTTATTTACTAATGATTAAAAAAAAAAAAATTTCACTATAGAAAATTTTCACTATAGAAAATCTCGTACCTTTGTGTCGCCCCCCCCCCCCCCCCCCCCCCCCCCCCCCCCCCCCCCCCCTCTCTTCTAACCTCTCCATTAATACCCTAAATACGAGCTCCCTTCCTTAGTATAAAGAAATTTAGAATAATTGAAATTATAAAGATGAAATCATAAAGTATAAAGAAAAACACCTGAATGACATAGATTTAAAAACTATTGTATTAACATGATATAAAAATTTGACACCACCAATATGACACAAAATTAAAACTGAAATTTGGGTCATGTTGATTAAGAAGGGAGAATTAGTGTCATGTTAGTCAGTCAATGTATGAAAAAAGGTGACTATCTAGGTAATATTCTCCAAAATATACTGGGTGAAATTTTGGTCCAGGATTACGGACCAACATTGTCGGAAAGGGGGCTTCCCATCCTTCTCTTGATCATCACAATAATCTTACTGTTAAAATTGTTCTACATACATATACCATTTCTTTATTGAGACAATTATTAATTAGACTTTACAATTTAACATCTCCAATCTCATGTGCACTGGCTGAGGTAGTCTCGATCATACAAGTTGGGATTTCATTCCAGTCCATTTGAATCGTGATGATTGTCACTGAGATTATAAAGTTGTATATGATACATTATACTTTTATGGAAAATTATAACATTTTTAAAAATTGATTCAATTATAGTGTTGTATCATCATATCTATCATTTGTGAGAATGTTGACGGATCAGTGTTCCAAGATCAGCAATACACCTTACACCAAATATGACAAATGCTGGAGTACTGATAATAATATTCCATTTTTAAAGATATCATATACTTTGTGTTTCATGTTAGACTTTTGTTTTACACATTATATTTCCCTAAACTTTTTTAATGTTATGTCAACGGTCACTGTATTGATATATCTAAAAAAATTAGATAAAGATTGAACACGTTCTGATCGCACGAGCTCTATTTATAGGTAAAGTCATAATTAAAAGTTTTTTTTAGAAGAAAATTGTACCTCAATCAGAGATACTTTGAAAGTAAATTATATTTTAATCAACGTATATAGCACAAACTGTACTTTAACGCAAGATATATAGTGTCATAGAACTATTTTGGATTTACAGTCTCTCTAAAAAAATATTTACTTATGATTTTAGTCTTAATTAAAACTCATATGATCCGAATATGTATAATTTTTATTCATTATATGACGGAATACGATGTAGGAGTCATTTTGTAACAATTGAAAAGTTCAAGCTAATGTGATAAATAAACTAAAAGTTATGAATTAACTTGAGATAGATTATAATTCAAAGGTCATTTATGAAAATAACCCAAAAATAAAAGGGTAATTCTATGGTGGGTAGGGGTGGCAATTCGTGTCACGTGTCGGATTCGTGTCGTGTTTGAGCCGTGTCGAATTTTTTCTTCTCCAACCCGAACACGACCCGTGACACGAAAACGACACGAAACCGCGACACGAACACAACACGAACTGGACCCGCGACACGAACTTGACCCGCAACACGAAATTGACCCGCGACATGACCCGCGATACGAAATTGACCCGAAATGGACACGCGACACGAAAATTGACCCGAAATTGACACGAAGTTGACACGAAATTGACCCAAAATGGATACGAGACACGAAAATTGACACGAAATAGTGACCCGAAATGGACACAATATTTGACACGAACTTGACCCGAAACTGACCCAAAATTGACACGAAAACTGACACGAAAAAAACGGGTCCAACCCGAACACGACCCGTTTTTTTTTTTTTTTTGTGTCAAATTTTTCCAACCCGAACACGACCCGCCACCTATTTTTCCCAACCCGAACCCGCGAAATTCGTGTCGTTTTCGAGTCGTGTCGTCGTGTCGCGATCCGTATTGCCACCCCTAATGGTGGGGGACGTACTTTTTCCCCAACCATGGAGGAAAAATTTGTTACCAAGCAATTAAAGTCCGATGATAAGAAACAATGGAGGAGCACCAAAATAAGGTGAGTCCTCCCAAACATGATTAAATGCCCTTATTGCCCTAAAAAAAAAAAAAAAAAATGAAAACACATATGATGTAGTGGTCCTCACCGTCTACCATCGCCGACATCACGAGCCCCCTCCGCCGCACGAAGAAACGAGATCCGTCCACCGTGGGTCGCACAAATTTGACGCGGGTAGGGCCGCCGATTGTCCAGATCCGGCAAAAACCCATCTCCCATGGGGATAGTTGCCACCCCAGCCTCCGTCGCGAACCTATCGCAGCCTCCGTCGCTATTCCCTCACGGCCTCCGTCGTGGATCTGACGTCGCAAATCGCGATGGGTCTTAGGCGTTCCGTCGACGGCTTGCGGTGCAAGTGCGAGCTGCCCACCGCCCACATCGCAAGCCCCGTTGCCTCCGTCGCCAATCGTCGCTTGTCTCGCCGGGCTCGCGATGTCAGCAACGGTGGCAGAGGTTGCGATTTGGCAAGTGGGCGACTCCGGCTCGGCGGTGGTGGGTGGTGGGCGGCGGGCGGCGGGAGGGTGGCACGACAACATGGGGTGCCGGTGGGCGGCCGACGAGTTTGACGGCCATGTTCTCTCTCTTTTTTTTTTTTCAATTTTTCAATTTTTTATTTTTTATTTTTATTTTTTATTTTTTATGTGATCTTATGCAAATGCTCTATTATTAACTTGATGAATCTTTTCGATCTCAACCATTCAAAATCAATTAAGGTCAAAAGTTTTTACTCCTTGATGAGGTAAAGTAAGGCATTCCAATTACAGAATTGCCCAAAACAAAATCAGAAGAGTAATGATAATATTGTTAAATATCACTCATTTCTTCTCTTTCCTCTTTTAAACAACTTATTATTCAATGTGTTTTTTTTAATAAAAAAATTCTCGATTTTTTTTTCTTTCTATTATGTTTTGGTTTTATTTTTGGTTTTGTTTTGCTTTTTTGCTTTTTTGTAATTTTTTTTTTTTTCATTCTTTGTTTTCTACTAAACATGTTAAAGGTGAAAAAGACCTCCAAACTCATCGCACAAATCCCGTATAATGTGTCTGATAGAAAGGACTAGATAAAACTAGCCCATAACGCAAAAAAGAATTTTGGTCGGGTAGATAAAAAATGGAGCCCGTCGGTGGACGGTAGATTTGTTAGTTTATACTTTATACAATGTGTCTATGTGAGAGAATTATTAATTATGGGCAGGTTTGTATTTTTCATCAGGCGATCATACTCCTTGTTTCTAATATATAAAAGTGATGGAGTATAGTTAGGTATATCCATTCTAATTTTAACATTTGAGTTTTAATTCATGTGATAATGCGTTGTATTTTTCATTTATAAATGTAATCAATTGATATATTAATACTTTAGATACTTATCAATGAAACAACGGTTACTCACATATTATATAGATTGATATTTAAAAGTTGATATTAGAGTTATTGTTTTTAGTATTTTCATAAGTATTATGTATAGAAAAGGAATTAAAAAAAATAAAATAGGAAAACAGTCGTTAATGATGATAATCAGTATTTGATCATCTACGATTGATTATTATGATTAAATTTAATATTATTAATGACTTACCAATCTAATTGATCATTGTGTTTGCCATTTTATAATCACCACTCAAAGAAATTTTTTTTTTTTAATTTAAATACTGCCTTAATTTTTTTAATGAGTGTCAAAATCAATCATGGCACCATTAAAAAAAAAAAAAAAATTCAATCATGGCACTAATTTAGCTTAATATTTAATATAATTTTAATATGAGACAATGATTTATTTTGTATTTTATTGAAATATGTATTTTTTTTTTCCTTTTTATACATTATCACACGAAAATTTCGTGATTTAAATTGAGATCGAGTAGTTGATAGCTAAAAAAAGCGCGCAGTATATAAACAATCTAAATGGGTCACCACATATACAGTTGGCCGTTTTGTTAAATTTAATTGTGGTCATCAGAGCTACAATTGGCTTGAAGATGACCCTGTTTTAATGTGATGTATCTGCTTGAAGATATCCCACCTTGTGTGGCTACTATTGTATCCTCTGACCTTTCCGTTGATTATTTAATAATAAGCATCACATTTCAGTTTCAAAAAATATATATATATATATATGTGTGTGTGTGTGTGTGTGTGTGTATACATGTTTTTTGAGTGCATATATAGTTATACGTCGGCTCACGCGGCCATCAACTCTCCTTTTTGACTATATGTATGTGTGTATATTTTAATTTGTGTTTGTCAAGCAAATAATATCAATCTGCTCTTCAATTCTTTTAGCATCCACACAAATTTATTGCACAAGTCTATCTAAAATATCTTTGAAAAATTAACATTTGATCTTTATTCAAATGTCTTAAATTTTTGTTGGCTTTTTTTGGGTAAATATCTTAATTTTTTGTTGCTGATATGCATGCAACACGTATCTATGTAATGGGAAATCTTCTCTCCTTATGCTTGGCTTCCACAAAATTAATTGCACAAGCCCCTCTAATTTAATATATTTCAATATTCACAAGTGATCATCTTCAAATGTCAAATTTTTTTCATGTGAACGCAAAACTTCTTTATGTCCTACAAAATATCTTCTCTAGTTTTCACTCACAAATTGATCCAATAGAGGATTGCGAACTCATTATTTCTATTAGATCATTTAGTAGAAATATGAAAAGATTTAAGTTTTTAAAAGATTTGACACAATCATTATCGCGTACATCTTAATTAAGTTTAACATATAAAAACATTTGGAATTTAGAGAAAGAATATCTAAAAAAAAAAAAAAAAAATCTCGAAAAACCATATCCAAAACTCTAGCCATCACATGTCTTATCCCACATGCACAACCACTTCGACCATTTTTACTCACTAGGTTTTCTTGTGTTGCAAGAAAATTAGAAGTTCGACACAATTAGTATTTATACCTTTAGAAGGTTAATGCCAATAATAATTTAAGCAAAATTAAAGGGATTTCAAAATTTTTTTTTTTTAATCAACGTACTTAGGTTGTCCTACATATATATCTAAATAATATAAAAATTAACAATTTTAGTTATTTTCTTCTTGAATTAACATGGTATTTTCTATCACATCTTTCATATATGTCAAATATAGGATAAAATCCTTATATCTTCTTTCTCTCCTTAGAAACTAAAAATATTGGCCAAAATCCTTATGAATTTATTTATCGAAGTTAGTTCTTTTTTACAAAGGAGCATGTACTAATCATCTAAACCTCATGAACTTATAATTGGATTGAATTATTTGCTTAATGCATGACTAGCTAGTTTCAATGCATGTGCATGCTTAGAACTGGGTGGCTAGATTTTGTTGGACTTTTTTTCCCCCCAAGTTGTTAGGTAAAGAAATTGTCATTTAGATTCCAACCACCTTTTTTTTAATCATATTTTGTTAGAATATTTATCTGCCATAAAAACGTAAGCCATGACAGAAATTTTAGATAAAGCTCGATTCAGATTTCTAGCATGAAATATAATCTTATTCTAAAACATGTAACACAACATATATATATCTATATATATATATATATAAATATGTGTGTGTGCATTGGCAATAAAGTCATGAAGTACTTAATAAGACCAGGGAAATTTTTCCCAAAGAAGAAATTAGGGTTGGATAAGAACATTGAAAACTAGCAAGTTTAGAGGAGAGCAATTCAAAATGGACCACTATAATTGGCATGTGTTCAATGAACGAAAAGAGTGATCAGAAAAATACTTGGAAGAATGTTACAAGGGGATGTTAATACTTTTCAAAAAGCAAAATTATGATGGTATTTCACTTTCTCGTTTAATCATATGTTTATTATTTCTAATTTTTTGAAATGAAAATTACTGATTTTAATAAAGATTTAA
This sequence comes from Ficus carica, assembly GCA_009761775.1. Classification (NCBI taxonomy): domain Eukaryota; kingdom Viridiplantae; phylum Streptophyta; class Magnoliopsida; order Rosales; family Moraceae; genus Ficus; species Ficus carica. The sequence goes on from VYVB01000569.1 coordinate 104,657, forward strand.
ATCAATAATTACAACGTAAAAAATTCTCTCTCCAAAAATTTGAGTAAGTTATTTCTTCTAGCTAAACCTTCTCCATCGTATGAGCTAAACCAAAACATACCAGTATGTGGGCTGTACTATTCGCAGAACTGGGAATCGCATACCATGAAGCTCTACAAAACAACCAAAATAAGAAGGAAATATCCTCCAAAATAATCCAACCTTGGACAAAAAGGACTCGGGCTCTTACATATAAAAGGATATTTAGTATTACATTCATCAGATTTGCGTACATTTAAAATTCGGAGATCAAATATCTCACTTTTATTTATTTGTTTTTCTTTATTTCATGCCCATTATTTTTCACGTGACATTTTATTAGGGTTTGGTAAATTTGCTCCAACTACCATGTTGAAACAATGAAATCTATTAGCTCCTAGCCTATCTATTAGTTTGACATTTGGTGGGCATTGTCTATAGACCAGAAACTATATTGTAGGGCCAATCCCATGTAACGCTGGCAAAATAGATAAGGCAGGAGTTTATTTATATATATATATATATATATATGTATATATTTTTGATTTTTGGTTGGCTTAAGAGAGCTCAAATTATTGCCATAGATAATTTTGTCTTTGCCTTTGAAGTTAAGACTACTTTTTTGTGCTAGTTTAATTAAGTAAGACTATAGATGTCGAGCACCTAAATTGTATAGGTCCATGCTATCACAAAATGTGCCTCCTTTTTTATTTTTAATTTTTTTGAGTAAAAATGTGCCTCCTTTTTAAGTAATTGTTTTCTTCCTTTCAAATATTTTATAAATTAAATGTGTGAACTGAATCGAAGTCAACAATAAATGTATTAGGTAGAGAGTTGATTTACTAGACGTAAATAGTTTATTTATTAGGAGTCAATAAATGTTTTAAAATCTTGCTACTTTCTTTTAGTTTGGTAAAAATGTTATTTATTACTATTTCTGCTAAAATATATATATGTATAACAATTTTAAAAAATCATTATGAACCCGAAGAACTAACATTGACTTTGAAGTTAAATAGTGCAAATTTATGAGACCACTACAATGGCAGCGTGGGCTATAAATGTACCTACCACGTACGGCAAGTTCATTTAACGTGCACGATTTGTATTAGATGTATATATTCATCATCAGATGAGAAATCATGTTTGTGTGCTAATTTTCTGTGATATTAATTGTTCCCTCTCACTTTATATACACACACATATATATATATATATATATAATATTTACCGTCAATAATTGTTGCTTTGTAGTAGTTTGTGTTTCGTGTACATATATATATATATATGTATATATAGCCTATTGAAATTTCAATTACATGCATGATCCCACACGACAATATATGATTGAAACGTGCAACTAACTAAAGCAAGATCGCTTTGACGCTGGATTTTGATTTTGATTTTTTTTCTCTTTTCAACAAATTTTAGCGGGTTTTTTTTTTTTTTTTTTTTTTTTTTTTTTTCATATTTATTTAAAAGCTAAAAACGAGATCGAGAAGTGAATAATGAACAAGCCCCTAATTTTTTTGTGATGGGCAAATTGAATTATGTATCATCGAACATTTCTTCCCAAAAGACACTCTTTTAATGCATGCATGTTATAATGTACATATGTATAACTCAAGGACTTTTTTTCCCCCTCCCTCCCTCCCCCTCTCTCTCTCTCTCTCTCTCTCTCTCTCTCTAACTTTATGATTTCTAAAATTAGTACTACTCTACACAGCGCGGCTTGAAAATAACTCGTAGGTTTCTCTTGCCCTCAATAGATTACAAAACCCCTTGTGATAATGAGTCTTGTCCATAGAGAAATAATTGACCTATCCAAGCCCCTTGAAAATCTACACATGTACTATTTAGAATCACTTACTTAAGAAATCTCATTTTCTTGGCCAACTCATCATTTGGTTTCTAGGATTTCTTTCTTGAAATCATATACTTTATAGTACATTGGGAATTTTATTGTTAGATACATAAAAAGATCAAAAAACCTTACTGACGGGATTTTATTTTATTTTTTTATCAGACATATCTATCGATACGGAAACCCTACCAATAAAAAGCTCATTCTTTATAGATATTGTCCCGAAGATATTATTTCATGTAGGCCTTGTTTGGTGAGTTAGTTCAACTCAAATTAAATTTTATTTTTTTATCTCAATTTTTATCTTTTTCTGAAAAGTCAACAAAAATTATAACTAGTTTTTAAAAAATTAACCAACTCAAATTTAAAAATTTCAACTCAAATCGTTTTACCAAACAGAACCGTAGCTTTCATAGACAAGACCTTTAACCGATGCTAGAATATCTTTCTTAATTACACAAATCTACTTATGTACCCTCAAAGACATTAACTTTTAGACAAGACATTTAAGCGACTAGTACGAAGCACCTACTTCATGATTTCCCAAGCTAGTTCAAACTTTAGACTATTGAAACCTTGGCTTCTTCAAACTTCTCCTTGTATAACCAATCATTTCTCATTAAATTTGTCCACCATATATACTTTCGAGTTGTTTCTGATAGACAAAAGATGAAACGGGATATCACTATTATGGCCAAGTTGTGGATCTCTCACACTCAATTTAAACCAACCATGAAATTATATCTGAGTTGTCAAAATTGACAACTCATAAATCGAATAATTTTATGTGTTCTAGACCACCCTAAAATGATTAAGTTGTTAAAATTGATAACTCAATTTTATGAAGAAGCTATGGTTATTTTTTTTAATGCATGGTCGTTTGGCTATTGAAAAATACTTGTAGATTAAAGGGTTCTCTTCAGTGATGGAGTTAAGAATTTCTATTAGTGGGGGCTAACAATTAAAATTAAAAATTAATAAAAATAGTTAGTTATTAATGTATTACAATTATCCTTCAAAATTATAAATGATGTATTTCTTGATGTATATAAGTAATATTTTTTTTTTAAATTGGTCTCCAAATTTGATTGTGTAGTCAATTTTTTCACAAAATTCATAGTTGGAACATACTAATATTTTGGGATTAACAGAATTTGTAACTTTATTATGTATTAGGCTTGATATATTAATAGGGGCTTAACATTAAATTTTATTTTTAGTGGGGACTTTTTTGTGTATTACTATGAAAAATATAAATTTATATATAAGTTTTTTTTTAATTAAAAAAAAATCGAGTGGGGCCCCCACTAGGCACACATTGGCTACGTGCCTGGTTCTCTTCCTTCTTGTTGTCAATTTTGTATCTTCGATATGGACCCGTCTTGAGCATATTTTTCATGTTAGTCAACCTTTGAATTTTTGGTATCATCTGTGTCACATGGATAATCTAAAATATCATAAATATTACTGTCTTTAAGAGTGGACGATAATAAATCATTTATGAGGGAACATGCTCTTATTCTAAGTTGGCATTGCATTCAAGAGGCTGATTCCATGGATTTTGGTTCTATCCATAATTCTCTCAATGATCTTACTGTTTTGTAGATGATTATATTAATCTTTCAAACAGGATCACAATCAATTAAGCTCCTAAAATAATTTAAGTTCAACGGTAAAATTCTCTTTCGGGTTGGATCAAAGTCAATAGTGATGGGACGGATAATGGTTCTCCAGGCATGGCAGGTTGTGGAGGTATCTTCAGAAACTACAAGGGTTTTTGCAAAGGATGTTTTGCAAAACTGCTTGACATTCTTTTTGCTTTTCGAAGCTTAACAGATGTGAGTTATTACTGCCATTGATTTTGCGGCTAGAAGATTAAATTGGAACTTCCTTTGGTTTGAAAGTGACTCTACTTATATCGACATGTCCCTTGGAGGTTAGGCCAGACGGGATTGCGTGATTAATTATCTCAAAATGATTATTTATCGCCCATGCATGTTACTACTTTGGTGGTTCAACTCTCTGAATTTCTGTTCTTCGGCGGTTAATAAGGATATGACATGCTTTTTTACCCTCTAGTCCCTTTTCCATTCAGTTTTGACTTGGGGATTTTAACTAGTCATATTTAAAGTACTCTAGTTTTAAATTATGAGTTTAGGTTCAATTTTTTGAAACTGGCTTCCCGTACTATTAGTTCTCTTTCAGTTCTCTATGTTGCTCCGCTTTGTTTTGGGCTGTTTTAGTTTCACTTTTCTTATTTAGACTCTTTTGTATTTTTCTTTTTTATATTGATAATATTATTGTGTTGGAAATTTGGTAAAAGATGAGACTATTAGAGCGTGCCAATTGAGTTATGCTTGTACTCTTTAATAGTAGTACTGTTTCTCAGTTTATTCATTAAAAAGTTTCAGCTGGATAATGAAAATAAACGATTTATGTAGTTGAATGTTTTCAATCAAGACTTGAGATATATATATATATATATATATATATTTTAATTAAAGAAGAGAGAGGATAGTTGATGTCGTAATTATTAGTTGTTAGTTAGCATATGTTAACTAAATTGACATCTATTAATAAACCAATCCTCCAACAAATCTCCCACTCTTATTTAATTAGAAGGAAAGGAAAAAAAAAAAAAAAACTAAATGAGCACATAAGTAAAAACGTAAAACATATGAGCTCAATAGAGCAGAGAAAAACATAATAACATCAAAAGAAAAATAAAAACTAATCTAATATTTCGACAGTTGTAAAGACCCGCAGCATCACATCATACAATGTTTCATTGCCAAAAATCTTTCAGTACCTTCGAGAAAAGGACAGCGTGATTGGTAAAACTCAAAGGAAAAAATTCAAAACGAAGAAAAAGAGTACATGATTCATGCTATAATATTGAAAGCGAAAAGAAAGTAGACTAGAATCATCTTGTTGATTATCAAAGCCTGAACAAAATCTAGTGGAGAATGCCACCACTGAAATTCATTATCACTGACAGTGAAAGAGGTCAATTTATTATCAATAAGTTGATTTCCTTCCTTGTATACGTGAATAACTTTGAAAAATCACCATAGCCCAAGATGACCGTAATCTTCAAGGAGCCTCGAAAGTTGACAAATCACACACAATGCCAAATAAATTAAATTAAATCAAATCAAATCACACTCAGCTAGCTAAAATTTGAGATTAATTTTTCAACGATCGAGAATATCACTTTCTTTAAGGACATGTTTTCTTCCCATATAGTGACATAGATATTTAGGTTGTCCCAAAAGTACAATCGTTTTCATGATTTTTTTTTTTAATTTTTAAATTGTATATCATAGGTTTTGCTCATGTTAACTATTTTTGGTCCGGGTATAGAACGATTACAAGTGTTTGTTGGTTGACTTGGGACCTTCCAAATATATATGTACAAACTTGTGTAAATGTCTGCATCAAGTGAATCAGCACTCTCATTTAAACAGAAAGATTTTTGTACCATATTATTATTCTTATTATTATTCTTATTATTTTGTGTGCTCTGTACGCGTACGCGCATGCATTGAAATGATACAATTCTTGGTGGATATTTTATTGTGTAGGGCAACATATTATTGTTAATAATAATGTAATTCCGTGGGCAGTGAAAGATGACGCATGGATGGATTCTAGAGAGAAAAGGGTACAGCAAATAATTGTAGTACGTTAATCTCTTTGAAAGATGTGATGGCCATTCAAATTTCACCAAGTCATTTTCTTCTAAATGATACACAAGGTATTTGCTTTGTTTGGTATTTTGATTATTATTATTCTTATTTTTGTTGTTGTTATTATTTATTTATTTACTTTTACTATATGGGTCGTATGACTCTCATTTCTTAAGAGATGGAAATACTCTTAGGATTTCAAACCTTATAATTTCAACCCTAACCCCTCTCTTCTTACCCATTGAGCTAGCATCCAAATAGGGGTTTTACTTGTACCTTATGCTATGTTTAGTAAGAGGGATGAAAAATAAAAAGAATTAGGAGAAGTAAAATACTAGGGTGAGAAAAACAAAGAGAGGGAAGATGATTTTCTTTCATGTTATTTGGTAGAAGAGAAAGAAAGAGAAAAGAAAATGTTTGATCTAGTGCACTTTACAAATATATCTTTATATAAAAATGAGAAGATGAGTCTGAATTGAGTTCAAAATAGTCATTTTAATACCTTTTTTTCTTCTTCCAATTGTTCCTGCTTTTTTCATTTCACAGTTAGAAGGATTAAAAAATGGTGGGTCTCATGTACTAATTACAACTTTCTTCCACTCAATTTGCTCTCTACCAATAAAACATAAGCTTACCTTTCCTCTTTGTATAGGCTCCATCTGGTAGGAGCTATGGAGAGAAGGAAAGATGGAAAGAGTTAGATGCATGAAGAATGTGGAGGATGGAGAGGAAGAATCCTTCATGTTGTTTGGTAAGAGGGAAAACAAGTTAAAAAGATAAATGATAGTTATTTATCTAATTATTATATTGTCCCTGTATAAAATTTATTAATAATTTTTTTTAGGGGGGTAGAATAGTTTATGGACTTGTTTGGTATAATTTTTCTTTTTGTTTTTAATTTTAGTCAGAAGAAGAAAACAAGTAAAAGTTCTTACTTTTTAATAAGTATTTAGGACACATTATTAAAAGAGGCTAATGGATTAAAATAATTTTAATTTTCTAAGAAACAATAACAATGTTAGAATACATACTTTACAAACTTAATTAAGCTTAGGCACAACTTCTTAAATCTATTTAGAAAAGTTCATTTGAGAAATATTTTTTGGGACTTGGTCTAAAAACTATAATTTTGAAGAGGCAAACCTGTTGTAATAACCAATAGTAATCAAAACACTTCTAAAAAAAAAATTTAGATTCAGAAAGTTAAAAACAGTTTTTAGAAACCGATGCGAAACAAGATCCTACTCTAGTCGGTTTTGAGATTACTAAGCTGCTGGATCAACCAAAAAATTGTAGGTAAATAATAATTCCAATCTGTTTGATATGTCACGTCATAGTTTAAGCCAATCATGTACCATAGACGTATAGATGAGCTGTTACGTTACCAAATTATTATGAAGCTCTACCAAAAGTTCTTTTTAGTTGTTACCCACCCCAATGATGCAGTTTCAAGGTATACATCACCAAATATATAATGCATGGAGATATATATATATATATATATATATATGTGTGTGTCTCCATATTGCCGACTGGAAATGAGTCATATTTTTCATTAAAAAATATGGCTGTAATTATTGTGCACGTAATAAATATAATTTTAAATTCCTAGTTGCTTCTATCTATTTGATTCCTGGAATATTTTAAAAGAAGACCCATGAAAACATTATGTGTGTCTATTAAAAGAAAGGTAATAGTACTATCAATCACTGCACACTCACTCTCTCGATATATATTTTTTACTAATGGTCCACACGTGTCATGCACAATTGAAAAAGAAAAAGAATAAATCAAATGAAAAGTTATTTATGAGATATTATAAAAAAGATAGTAGTTAAATGGATTATATGGAAAAGATTTTTAGATAGGGGTATATTTGAGAAAAAAAATGAAAAAGGATGAAAGAATGAAAAAAGAAAAGGGAAAAAAAAAAAAAACGAAGAATATGTCACATATCAAGTAAAGAAGGTATTATAAAAGAAAAATACTTTGACTCTTCTAATATAGTAAAGATCTCACTCTTCGAGGAGTGAATAACTAATGCTTTCAATTATCAATTTAGAAATGAATTTCACTTCCCACGTTGACTAATAAAAACCGTAATACAGATAAAGTAAATATAGTATAATACAAGACGGTATGTCAAATATGTCCCAAGTATTATATTATATTCTTAAAAAAAATATATAAAAAAAAAACCCGAAAGAAAATAATTTTGGAACACTATATTCTCAATATATTGCCCGAGGAAATTCCCACAAAATTTAAAAACAAAAGCCTAGAAACAAAGGCATTATAAAGTAATTCCTAAAATTAGTCTTTTCTCCTCCATTAAAAAAAAAAAAAAAAAAAAAAAAACACAAAAGAGTGGACTTTCATTGACACCATGTCGAGACAACTTTATTTCACTTTTATTCTTTGAACTTTAATACACATATATACCAAAAAAAAACAGCTACTCAATCCGCCAGGTTGACGTGACTCGCTTATAAAGAGTGGATTCGACTCAGACTCTTAAAAAAAAAGTTGATCTTGCTCAAGCCAACGGAGCTGAATAGGCTGGTGGTTTTTTATTTTTTTATTTTATATTTTATTTATTTATTTATTTTTTAAGATAAAAGACATGGCAGTTTGTGTGTGTTTTTATGTATATGTGTATATGTGCTTGTATGTATATGTCCGACTGAGCTGAAAAGCAAGGACATGGTAGTGTTATATGTGTTTTTTACGCTAACTCTCTTATAAAAAGTGAATCTGATACAGTCTGACTCATTTTATAAATAGTGGATCCCACTTAAGCCGATAGAGTCTAAATAGGAAGGACATGATAGTCGTGAATATGTATTTTTAAGTGATTATCTTATAAAAAGTGAATCTGACTCAGACTACGGAGCTGAATAGGGACACTACTATATAGGAGGGTGAATGTGTTTTTACGAGGTAGTATCGAGGTCTATATATATTGCATGCGCAACCTTAATATGACTAAGGCTATAGAGCGTTTAGGTGTTGGGTCTAGCTTAGACTCCACAAACAGATTGAATGAATTTGTTAGACCAAACAATGGCCGCTAATAATGCAAAAAGTAGTAGACCAATTTTAGGCAATCGTGGCTATGGCCTAGTATTAAAAATCGATGCAGGAAATGTCCCACATCAAGAGGCGTTTTCCTTCGTGTTTGTCCAGTTCTGTACACACCTTTTAGGATTCTGGCCTATCTTCTGGTGCATGATTTGTCCCCCATGGCCAGGTTCGTGTACCTCTCTAGTCTCTACTTGAATGGCGTGAAATAATTTCATGACAGGTTCACATAAGAGAAAGGGTTAATTTTAAGGTTAAAAAAATAGCGGTAGTCAACTCTATTTTCACCTTATTGATAACTGTTGTTATGTTTATTTATTGGATTACTTTTTAACGTCTGGTTTGTGAATATTTACGTTAAATATTTATAACTTTACATGCAGTATCTACTAATAATACAAAGGTACATTCCCATTGCATATAGTTTTTTTCTAAAATTTGATCACTTATTTACAAATGAATGAAGTATCTCATTTTACCCTCTATGATTTTAAAATGCACGACACTTTCTCATTGAGCTTATCATAAGTTTTAATTTTGATATTTTCATCCTTGAAAACTTTTAATAGTTTTAATTAAATAATATCAGTCATTTAAATAGTTCACAAAAGGTAATATAGGAGGGCAACGAGAGGCGACACCTAGGGCTAGTGAGAGGAGGAGTTTTGAGACTTTTTATTATAAAAACAAATTTATAGAATGTATAGCCCTTAATTCATTAGTGACATGACCTGTGTGATTAAAACTACTAAAATATTGACGCATGAATGAAAGAAGTGCTAAAATAACAACTCATGATGATTGAGCTCCAAGCGAATTAGTTTTGTTTAATTTTAGGATATAGATACAACAGTTTATAATGGAATCCTATTGTTAGGATTAGAACTCTCATAATTGAACTGTCAAAGAAAAAAAAAAGTATTTATTTATCATTTAGACTTTGCAAAATTGAAGTCATATGAAATTAAATGAAAGTTCATTGTGGTTAGCAAACAAAATTAAAAACATATATATGAAATTAGAGCAACACCAATATAAATTATCTAGTTATTTACCTTTCCATATTCTTGTATTTTTTCGTTTAAGAGGATTTTAGACATTTTAAGTTAAAATTAAGTATTGACAGAGAAAATGTATATATTTGTATATTAAATGTCCAATATTAATGTTATAAAAATACACGACTTTCAAATACATGATATATTTTCTGAATAAACATAAAATGTTAGGTACTAAAGGTCGTAAATAGCACAATTTTACTTTTTTTTGAAATGTATTTTGAGCTTTATTTTCCATCAATACCTTTAAAAAGAATATATGTGTGTAATATACACACACACACAAATGCAGTTTTTTTTTTTTTTTTTTCTTTTCCATTAACAAATGCAGTTAAATGTTTAGGATAAAAAATTATGGAAGACACCCTCTCAGGGGTGTGGCCGTGTCGGGGGGTCCCCAAAGGCCCCGCCTTTTGAGCTATCGTTCCCATGATTTTGGAGGGGATGTTGATGAAAAATTATATTATTGTAGGGGTTAAAGTGAGATAATCAATAAAATATAAGGTTGTGTTTTTAACTAAACATAACAACAGTATTAATTGGTCCTATCTTTCAACTTAAGAGTGTTTTTAACCCAAAATATTAAACAGAAGCACTTAATAACTCACAACATTCATGACTCATCAGCTCCATTATGCTTTAGAATCTAACAAAAAAATAATAGCAATAAGGAGTATAGTAGAGTAACTTACGACTGGCAATTCATGTTCGCGGGCCAGTTTGGGTGTGACGCCCCGACTTCCCAAGCCAGGTCGACACCATACATACTTGTTCTTTACTTGAAAATTTGAGATAAATTTTTTTTTTAAAACATATACACATAAGTTATCTTATAGAGAAAAGCTTGTTATATAACGGACTATACTGATAGTAACTTTTTGTGTCTTTAAACTACTTACAAATAACAAAACATAATTTATTTTTGAAATATTAACATACTACTGAAAATCAAATGCGGAAAATTTATGCGTAGTGGTATCCCACACCGCCCTTCACCCGCCGCATCGTCCGCATAGCCCACCAATTAAATTGCAGGCTTCTTACCTACAATATGAAATATAAAGGTGAGCTTTCGCCCAGCAAGTTCAAACATAATCTCACAAAACATTTTAAGCATCTTGAGAACATGGCAAACAACACTAACTCATGCATGAACCATTTATGATTGATTGAATGTCTTATGTTTCATTATAGACTCAATCTTTATTATCTTGTCCTAACTGTGGGCCCGTAGTGTTCGTACCAAAAGCGCGCAGCCTCCAGATAAAGCTAGGGTTTGCAAGGCCCTAACAGTTCTGGGAGTTCTAACTGGACCCTTCACGATCACGAATTTCGATCACGGAAGGTAATACTAAACTGTAGCCTCCTTGATTAGGGGAGGTTGGTACGACACCTTACTTGATTATCTTACCATGTGATTTAACATTAGTGAACATATTTCATGATGTCACTATGTCATATCATACTAACATTTGCCATAATATGACCTTCTTGAAAACATGTCACTTCTGGAACCATGACATTTTTGAAAACATGGCATTTCTGAAACCATGACATTTTTGTAAACATAGCACTTTTATAAACATAGCACTTTTGTGAACATAGCACTTTTTTTTAAACATAGCACTTTTTTATATATAACACTTTTGTAAACATAGTACTTTTATAAACATAACACTTTTGTGAACATAGCACTTTTTTTTAAACATAGCACTTTTGTAAACATAACACTTTTGTAAATATAGCACTTTTATAACATAGCACTTTTATAAACATAGCACTGCATCACACATCATGGCACAACATAGCAAGTATACTTGAAAATAGTCTTTACTATTTTCATACTGTAGGTGAGGTTTGATACTTGCCTGATTTGCTAGATTCCGGGTTTCGCTGTCTTAACTCGGATTGTAACTGCCGGTTCCTTCCTGCTATTAAAAGAACATAGGATAAGAATCCTATAAAAGTTGGTAACCTATCCAACATTCTAGTTATATGTCCCCCCACACATGCCTTGGTATCCTATAGGATTTCATTGGGTAACCCTTAATTAACTGTTGGGTTAAAGTCGATATCTGATCAACTAATGGTCAACCCTTGGTCAACTATGGTCAACCTTGGGCTTTGAGGCTAAGCCCAGTAACTCGGGTATATCTCCCGGTTACCTTTCGTAAACTAGTCGCTTGCTATATTCTAACTTGAAAAATTAATTTCCCTTACTTGGAAAATTTAGGGAAATTAATCCCAAAACTTCATTTTTAACTTATAGAAATCCTTTACTTAAATCGTAAAAATTCAAACTCTTGGATTAATGTTTTATAAAATCATTTGAGGTTGAAAACTGCCCTTGGAACAGTTTTCCATAATCAACACGATAGTTTGTAGTAGAAAAACAGTTTTCTAAAAACATTTATAAAACTAGGGGTGCAGGAATTTTCGGATTCCCTGCGCACCCTTTGAAAAACGATTCTAATTTAAAAATCGGTTCGTAATCTCAAAAAGTTGTCTTCATAAAAGTTGTAGCTCTCGAAAAATACTAAAACTTTTGTGTTTTGCAAAAATTCCAATTCGGCCTAGATTCATCCCAGTTTTTGTTTGAAACTGGCTGACCCCGAAAAACTGAGTGAAAACTGGGTCTGGGGATCAGCCACGGGTTTTGGGGTAAACGGAGGCCATTGGAGCCTTATTTTGGGAAACGGCCCGCGCTGTCCTCTAGGAAAAATCGTTCCGAACAACTTTCGTATTTTAAGTTTTTCCAAATTCGGCCTCTAAAGGCCTCAAATTTCACTTTTCCCGAAACTGGTCAGGTTTACCCGAAAATGGCAGTTTTCGGTTTAGGGTTCGTTTTACGTCCTAGACGTGGAACCTAGCTCAACCAGCCACCGCGGGAGCTCTAATACACACATGCAGCGGTTTTCTAACGTTCCAAACCATCATTCTTAAACTCAATTGGGGACATACAACTTATCAATACCTAGCATGCAATTCAACAAAATCAATCAAGCATAAGCATACAACCATGCAATTTCATAATTTAAACTCATAAATCAAACCACCCTTAATCTAAATCAAGCACAACCCTAAATCCAACTTAGGCAAAAACTTAAATCGAGCTTACGCTCTTACAAACCCTTGGAAAATACATTTAAATCTCTCAATTGCAACTTTAATTGAGAAGTTTAAAGTCTAAAGAGATTACCTTGATTTGAATCAAGAGTTTTGGCTTGGCTTTTGGGATTTTTCTCCTTTCCCTTTGGCTGCTCCTAGAACCGGCCCTAATGGTCAAAATGGATCTCAAAATTTTTTCAAAACTTTGTTGGTTTCCCACTAGAAATCCGACCACCCCTACACTCCGATTGCTCTCGGTTTTGCAAAATTTTCTTCCGTTCTTGCTCACCCTTGGAAGTCCGGATTTTTGAGGGATAAAATGGCAAGAGTTTGGCTGTTTTTCAGAATTTTTTTGAAGCCAAAACCGCCCCCTATGGCAGCCTATTTATAGGTGGAATTTTGGGCTTTTTTGCAAATATTTGATTCTCCTTTGCTCTTAAGTCCTTGATGCAAAACTAATTGCACAAAAAATTGCACAAAAACCCTCCATGTGGCTGCCCATTAGAGGAGAACTTGGTGGCCAAGTTTTGAATTTTTCCTAAGCTTATCTTATCTTAATCATGATGTCATAATTAAGGATAAGGTGATGTCATTCACCTTATGCCTTGTTTGGCTACTTCCTCCAACAAGAAATCCATTATAAGCCAATACAGATATTTCTAATACTGTGTTCACTCAAACACAGTATTTTATTTAACTAAAATTTATTTGTTGAAAAGAAAACAGACAGTACAAAATTTTTCTTATTTTCCTGAGCCCTTTTTCGTCTCTAATTCCTACTCGGGTGCTTGATTTTCTAAGGTGGTTTGTAAAACCTAATCATGCTATCTCTATCATGAAGACGGTTTTTGCAATATTTTTTCCATACTGCTAATCATATCACAGTACCGTCTTACTCTAGTCAACCTCTGACTATTCTGGTCAACTTTGACTTTTTGATCAAACTTTGACCAACATGAGTTTACGAAATTCCGTCATACCTTTTTCCATAAAAAGGCCTGTTACGGAGTCTCATAATTAATTTACCAAGAACTCAACCTCATACTGATAAAATCATGAATCTTGTATTAATATTCATAATTTTCATAAAATTACCCATAAACACATAATACGAGCTTTAGATTTCTTATATACAAGAAAATCATGAGTTCGTAAAATTTTTGGATATTACAATCTACCCTCCTTAAAGAATTTTCGTCCTCGAAAATCAGAACAATTCTGGGTAGCTTTTCTTCATGTCTTCCTCGCGTTCCCATATTGCCTCCTCAACCTCATGATTTCGCCATAGGACCTTCACTAAAGGTATAACCTTGTTCCTTAGCACCTTCTCTTCTCGTGTCAAGATTTGAACCGGCTTCTCTTCATACGTCATATCCTCGTGGACCTCAATTGGTTCGTGGTCCAATACATGGGATGGGTCCGAAATGTACTTCTTTAGCATCGACACATGAAATACGTTGTGTACATATGCTAATTCTGGAGGCAAAGCCAACTTATAGGCCACATTACCGACTCTTTCCAGTATTTCGAATGGCCCTATGTATCTTGGACTTAATTTCCCCTTCTTTCCGAATCTCATAACTCCTTTGAATGGAGCAACTTTGAGAAAAACCAAGTCTCCTACTTGGAATTCTAGAGGTCTTCTGCGTTTGTCGGCGTAGCTCTTTTGTCGACTAAATACAGTTTCCATCCGTCGGCGTATGAGTTTCACGGCCTCAGTGGTTTTCCGAATAAAATCCGTGGACACAAGTTCCTTCTCTCTTGTCTCATACCAGTGGACTGGAGATCTACATCTTCTCCCGTACAGGGCTTCATAAGGAGCCATTCCAATTGAAGCTTGAAAACTGTTGTTGTACGAGAACTCAATCAAAGGAAGCTTCTTATCCCAAGTCCCTTTGAAATCCATCACGCATGCTCGCAACATGTCTTCTAGGGTCTGAATGGTCCTCTCTGATTGTCCATCCGTTTGAGGGTGAAAAGCCGTACTAAAAGTGAGCTTTGTACCCATGGCTTGATGTACACTCTTCCAAAATTTAGAAGTGAACCGTCCATCACGATCCGAGATAATCGATTTCGGAATCCCATGGTAGCGAACGATTTGCGCGACGTATAATTCCGCTAGCTGCTCTACTGAAAAGCTAAGCTTGATGGCAATAAAGTGTGCAGACTTCGTCAAACGATCAACAACCACCCAAACAGCGTCGTTGCCACTGGGAGTTCGGGGTAGACCAACTACAAAATCTATGGTCACTTGGTCCCATTTCCATTCTGGAATGGAAATTTTCTGCAATTCTCCCCCTGGACGTTGATGTTCTGCCTTGACCCTTTGACACGTGAGGCATTTACTGACGAAGGTTGCAACATCATTCTTCATTTTGGGCCACCAAAAGCTTTCCTTCAAGTCTTGATACATCTTTGTGGCTCCAGGATGAACGGAATACGAAGTCTCATGTGCCTCCTTCATGATTTGCTCCTTCAACTCGTCCTCATTAGGAATGCATAATCTATTTTTCCGATAGAGTATGCCCTCATCAGATATGTTGAAATCCGACTCCTTTCCTTCCAATACCTCATTCTTTGTTCTGAGCAGCGAGGTATCTCCTTCTTGTCGCTCCTTCATGCCATCTAAAATGGTAGGTTGAAAGGTTAGGGCAGCTAAACTTTCCGTGATAAGCTCTATTCCAGCTTCCACTAGCTCCTTCTGAAGAGGTTCGATCAACGACTGTATGGACATCAACGAAGAAGACGACTTCCGACTAAGGGCATCGGCTACTTTGTTAGCCTTCCCTGGATGGTAACGGATGTCGATGTCGTAATCCTTCACCAGTTCGAGCCATCTTCTTTGCCTCATATTAAGCTCCTTTTGTGTGAAGATATACTTCAAACTCTGATGATCCGTGTAAACTTCACACTTAATACCGTAAAGGTAGTGTCTCCAGATCTTGAGTGCAAATACCACCGCCGCAAGTTCCAAATCATGCGTCGGATAGTTCTTCTCATGATCCTTAAGCTGTCGTGAAGCATAAGCGATCACCTTCCCATTCTGCATGAGAACGGCTCCCAATCCTATCTTGGAAGCATCGCTGTATATTACGAAGTTTCCTTCCTCCACATTCGGAATTGTGAGGATCGGAGCGCGAGTCAGCCTATTTTTCAGCTCTTGGAAGTGCTCTTCACATTTTGCAGTCCATTCGTACTTCTTTCCTTTCGTGTAAGTGCGGTGAGCGGCGCTGCAATCTTGGCAAATCCTTCAACAAAACGTCGGTAGTAGCCCGCCAGGCCGAGGAAACTACGTATTTCGGTGACGTTTTTCGGAGCTGGCCATTCACTTACTGCTTCAATCTTAGCCGGATCCACAGATATGCCGTCCTTAGAGACCACATGTCCTAAGAAATGGACCTTTTCCAGCCAGAATTCACACTTAGTGAATTTAGCGTAGAGCTGGTTTTGCTTCAAAATCTGCAGAGTGATCCTTAGGTGCTCCTCGTGCTCCCCCTTTGACCTAGAATAAATCAAGATATCATCTATAAAGACGATAACAAACTTATCCAAGTAATCCTTGAATACTCGATTTATCAGGTCCATAAAGGCTGCTGGAGCATTTGTCAATCCGAATGGCATAACGAGGAACTCGTAATGTCCATATCGCGTACGAAAAGCCGTCTTGGGGACATCTCCTTCCCTAATTCGGAGCTGATGATATCCGGATCGTAAGTCAATCTTCGAAAAAATTGAAGCTCCTCTCAGCTGATCAAACAAGTCGTCGATCCGAGGCAACGGATACTTGTTCTTGATGGTTATCTTGTTTAACTCCCGATAATCAATGCACATCCTAAGAGTGCCATCTTTCTTTTTAACGAACAGAACTGGGGCTCCCCATGGCGAGTAGCTTTGACGAATGAATCCTCGATCCAGAAGCTCCTGCAACTGAATCTGCAGTTCTTTAAGTTCGGCAGGCGCTATCCTGTAAGGTGCCTTAGATACTGGTGCTGATCCAGGAAGTAATTCAATCTCAAAAGAGATCTCTCGTTCTGGTGGTAACCCTGGCAATTTTTCAGGAAAAACTTCTATAAACTCCTTGACTATCGGTACTTCTTCTCGATCTGCTCTCAGTCTCTTGCGTCTTATCCACCGCGTTGGCTAGAAATCCCATACATCCTTCTGACAACAATTTTCTAGCCTTTAGCGCCGAAATAAACATCTTCGGCTGTTTTGGAGTAGATCCTCTGAAAATAAACTCCTCGCCTCCCATTGGCTTGAACATGACAGTTCGTCGTGGACAGTCGATAACGGCGTTGTACTTCCCCAAGAAGTCCATACCCAAGATGACATCGTAGTCGTATAGGTCAATGATGATCAAGTTGACATACATTTCCCTACCACATATAATTATTGGAACGTGACGTATCCAATAATCAGACAACAAAATCTCCCCGGAGGGTAATGCAGTCCTAAATGTTCTTCCAATTCTATCACTAGCTCTACCTAGTTTCTTAGCGAACCTAGGTGATGTGAATGAATGCGTAGCTCCAGAATCAATTAACACGTAAGCATCTTGTTGGGCAAAAGGAAGCTGACCTGTCACCACGGTGGAAGGTCCAGCCTGAACATCCTCTTTTGTATAGGCGTAGATGCGTCCCTGAGGTTCCAGAGCTTCCAGCCTGCCTTGAGAGATTGCAGGTCCCTCGAGCTTCATCTGTGCAGCGTGAAGTTGAGATCCCTGTCCTCTCTGTTGATTCTGCGGACTCTGGGGATTGAGATTGCAGCTTCTAGCATAGTGGCCTTCCTTGCCACATAGAAAACAGCGACCATCTCCAGCACGGCACTCTCCCAGGTGTTTTCTTCCCACATTTCTGGCAAGTGGGGTAACTATTGCAATTAGGAGTATTCTTCCTCTGGGGAAAAATTCTGTTGATTCCCCTGTCTTCCTGCATTCCACTTCCTTTTCTGCTGATTGCTGCCGTATTGCCTGTTGTTGTTTTGACCCGAAGGTCCTCCTTGACCTTTTTGTTGTGAGGTCTGGCCTTGCTTGACTTGGTTCTGTTTAAATTGGGCCTTTTCTTCCCTCTTCTCCTGGTAAACTTGGCCCGTTGTTCTCTGTTCTGCCCTACCCAGTATTCAGCTCGAACTGCTCGGCTGACACAATCTGCAACGGTGGTTGGTGGATAGGGTCCACTGTTGATCACCACCGCCAAATCCGAACGGAACATCTTCATCATCTTTCGCACTTTGTCCCTTTCGGAACTGAAGAGGTGAGGACAGAGACGTGCTAGTTGCTCAAACTTTTGCACTGCCTCAGCTACCGACAGATTTCCCTGGCGAAAATTACTGAGTTCGTCCTGTTGAGCTTCCATATCTTCAATGTTGAAGTATTTCTCTTTAAATTCGTCCACAAAGTCCTCCCAAGTCATTTGGTAACATCCCACCGGATCTGGACGGTTTCCCACCAAAGGCGAGCATCTTTCTTCAGCACGAAGGATGCACAGAGGATTTCTCTTGATCATTGAGCCTGAGGAAGTTCAGGATAACCTGGAGGTCAATCAACCAGTTGTCGGCGTCAATTGGGTTTGTTTACCTTCAATTCTGGTGCCTTCATGCGTCGAAAACTATCATATAGTTCTTCGGAGTTCGAACTCGGGGTGCTGGTGGAACAGCTACAGGTACAACAGGTACTTCGGGAGCTATGGGGTTCTCTGGAATCACCGGGTCAACATTAGGAATTTCCGGTGCAGCAGGCTGATTCACAGGTGCTGGTGGTACCTCGACATCAGGAGGTCCCTGATTCCGCTGAGCCAACTGAGCTCTAAGCCCCCCTATCTCTTGCTGTTGGGCTAACATCATCTGTCTTAGTTCATTCAGCTGGGCCGCAAGATCAACTTCTTGGATCGGTGCTCTTCTACGCTTAGGTGGCATGGCTCTATACGGAAATAAAAATATACTTAGCTTCTTTTATTATAAAATTAATAAAATCATTTCTTTTATATAGAACCATAATCTTCTTTCCATATAAAAGTATAATATGAACATATCTGAATTAATCACGATCTTGTTCATATCTCCTTCACATCAGGAGTACATAACTATAACTGTTGGAAGATATAAACTTTCGATTATTTCCGTATGTCACCTAATTGCCATCACAAGCTAAGGCACCACCCAACGTTATCCCCGTGTCCAACATTTCCAGCATGATCGTTGAAGGAAGATACTTACTATACCCATAAGATCGTAACTAATTCTAATAGTAAGAAAACAACATAACTTACTTGGACCGTTGCGGAGCGATGTGAGGCGAAGTGAAGTAGGCTGGCAGGATACCGCTCTGATACCAAACTGTGACGCCCCGACTTCCCAAGCCAGGTCGACACCATACATACTTGTTCTTTACTTGAAAATTTGAGATAAATTTTTTTTTAAAAACATATACACATAAGTTATCTTATAGAGAAAAGCTTGTTATATAACGGACTATACTGATAGTAACTTTTTGTGTCTTTAAACTACTTACAAATAACAAAACATAATTTATTTTGAAATATTAACATACTACTGAAAATCAAATGCGGAAAATTTATGCGTAGTGGTATCCCACACCGCCCTTCACCCGCCGCATCGTCCGCATAGCCCCCAATTAAATTGCAGGCTTCTTACCTACAGTATGAATATAAAGGTGAGCTTTCGCCCAGCAAGTTCAAACATAATCTCACAAAACATTTTAAGCATCTTGAGAACATGGCAAACAACACTAACTCATGCATGAACCATTTATGATTGATTGAATGTCTTATGTTTCATTATAGACTCAATCTTTATTATCTTGTCCTAACTGTGGGCCCGTAGTAGTTTCGTACCAAAAGCGCGCAGCCTCCAGATAAAGCTAGGGTTTGCAAGGCCCTAACAGTTCTGGGAGTTTTAACTGGACCCTTCACGATCACGAATTTCGATCACGGAAGGTAATACTAAACTGTAGCCTCCTTGATTAGGGGAGGTTGGTACGACACCTTACTTGATTATCTTACATGTGATTTAACATTAGTGAACATATTTCATGATGTCACTATGTCATATCATACTAACATTTGCCATAATATGCCCTCTTGAAACATGTCACTTCTGGAACCATGACATTTTTGAAAACATGGCATTTCTGAAACCATGACATTTTTGTAAACTAGCACTTTTATAAACATAGCACTTTTGTGAACATAGCACTTTTTTTTAACATAGCACTTTTTTATATATAACACTTTTGTAAACATAGTACTTTTATAAACATAACACTTTGTGAACATAGCACTTTTTTTAAACATAGCACTTTTGTAAACATACACTTTTGTAAATATAGCACTTTAAACATAGACTTATAAACTGCACTGCATCACACATCATGGCACAACATAGCAAGTATTACTTGAAATAGTCTTTACTATTTTCATACTGTAGGTGAGGTTTGATACTGCCTGATTTGCTAGATCCGGGTTCTCGCTGTCTTAACTCGGATTGCAATTGCAGGTTCCTTCCTGCTATTAAAAGAACATAGGATAAGAATCCTATAAAAGTTGGTAACCTTTCCAACATTCTAGTTATATGTCCCCCCACACATGCCTTGGTATCCTATAGGATTACATTGGGTAACCCTTAATTAACTGTTGGGTTAAAGTCGATATCTGATCAACTCATGGTCAACCCTTGGTCAACTATGGTCAACCTTGGGCTTTGAGGCTAAGCCCAGTAACTCGGGTATATCTCCCGGTTACCTTTCGTAAACTAGTCGCTTGCTATATTCTAACTTGAAAAATTAATTTCCCTTACTTGGAAAATTTAGGGAAATTAATCCCAAAACTTCATTTTTAACTTATAGAAATCCTTTACTTAAATCGTAAAAATTCAAACTCTTGGATTAATTTTATAAAATCATTTGAGGTTGAAAACTGCCCTTGGAACAGTTTTCCATAATCAAAACGATAGTTTGTAGTAGAAAAACAGTTTTCTAAAAACATTTATAAAACTAGGGGTGCAGGAATTTTCGGATTCCCTGCGCACCCTTCGAAAAACGATTCTAATTTAAAAATCGGTTCGTAATCTGAAAAAGTTTCTTCATAAAAGTTGTAGCTCTCGAAAAATACTAAAACTTTGTGTTTTGCAAAAATTCCAATTCGGCCTAGATTCGTCCCAGTTTTTGTTTGAAACTGGCTGACCCCGAAAAATTGAGTGAAAACTGGGTCTGGGAATCAGCCACGGGTTTTGGGGTAAACGGAGGCCATTGGAGCCTTATTTTGGGAAACGGCCCACGTCCTCTAGGAAAAATCGTTCCGAACAACTTTCGTTTTTAAGTTTTTCCAAATTCGGCCTCTAAAGGCCTCAAATTTCACTTTTCCCGAAACTGGTCAGGTTTACCCGAAAATGGCAGTTTTCGGTTTTCGGGGTTCGTTTTACGTCCTAGACGTGGAACCTAGCTCAACCAGCCACCGCGGGAGCTCTAATACACATGCAGCGG